>PVKB01004839.1:0-122316 GCA_004027205.1 Ctenodactylus gundi | reverse complement strand
AGAAGGTGTAAGAGAAAAGGGGATTAGGCTTTTGGCGACAGGTTGTCCTTAAAAATATTAGCTGTTAGAAACTGTCTAATTAGAGGGTAAGCTGAAGGTGGATCCTTGTAGCGTAATAGTTGCCTTAAAGCATGAGACTGATGGAGTCAGTGATCCATCATCTAAAACCACAAAGCAAAGCTTGGAAATACAGAACATTACACAATCTCAGTTCCTCTCAGTTGACAGCAAGGAAGCACGTAATGTAACTATTACTGTAATAAAATCTAGAATGCCTGGTTCAGCTAATGCAGAAAAGCTGTGGCTTGGTGATTCTAGAACCTCAGCTGCTTGAGGTGAGCCTCCCCAGCCGACTCTTCCTGGGCGGTTGAACCTGTTACTTCTGCCACCTCGGCTACCATTTCTATGATTCTCATTCCCAAGTCAAACAATCGTCCACAGCGCAAAAGTAGGAAGAACCCAAACGGTGCCTGTGTCTCCCCCGCCTGCTCTCTCACTGAATTCTTTGACCACTGGGAGGTAGTGGAGTTGGAATTTGAGCCCAGGCATTGCTACGTCCAGAAATGGCAGCCTCAGTCCTGGTCTGCGACTGAACACCCTTACCTTGTCCAGTCATGTGCTTTCTTAGTGCCACAGCTTCCTTCTAAAGCAGAAAGGCACTGTCTCAGCATGCTGAAAAACTAGATCACAAGTGATTAAATAAAACAGGATTAAACTTGGTGGTACAGGTAAAGTCAGCACAGCAAAGTCAGCGAAATAGCCAAAGCCCTGTGAGAAGGACACCCCCAGTGGACTTCAGAGGTGGCCTCTGTGGGGTCCAAAGTGCCCATGTTTTGTCAACAAGAAATCTAATGGATATTTGCAGATATAATACTCCCAAGGCAAGGAGGCCTAAATAAGGAAGAGTCTTTGTACAAATAAAAAGGTTACTCTTTGTCATAGAATTGAAGCCAGAACAGTGGTTCTAAGCATGGTCTAGGACATATGCATTCTCAGGAAACTTGTTAGTTATGCCCGCTTTTCAGTCCCACCAAAACTTGTGGAATTAGAAACTCTAACTAAATCAGACTGTGTTGCCATCCAAGAGAATCTGGTGCCAGCCAAAGCCGGAGAAGCACACAGCTGGAAGGAGCAGTCATGACACAGGTGTGAAACAGGCAGGTAGGATGTACGAGGCACAGGCTTTGTTATTACTCCCAGGACCTTCAGCAACAGAGCTTTCCATCCTAGTCCAGCTGTTTATAGACATTCTTATGGCCGTATAAACACAGATTTATGATTTCATAGGCAGGTGCTCGATTTTATGAGTGATGCTTTTTCTTCTGGTAGATGATAAAAATGAATCTTCTTAGGTTTCAGAAAATGGTATTGCTTTTACTTCTGGTGTCAAAAGATTATTAAATTGGGCAATATTTCATCATTTTTAAGTCATTCATTTAAAGCAATCTGTGTATGCAAGCTAACCAAAAGGAATTATTATATCCATCCAGTTTTCAATAATATGAGTTAGTTTATCTTAGACCAAAATCATGTGTGTGTGTGTGTGTGTGTGTGTGTGTGTGTGTGTGTGTGTGTGTATTTACCTTTCTATCATTTAATTCTCAAAGTGAGCTGCTTAGGAGTCACTGACATTCTATAAATCAGATTTAACTGGTTAATTTTAATCTCTCGTGTTTAACGTAAAGCTACGAGTTTGGCAAGGAAGATGAAAGAGTCTTTGCTTCTGTTTGTGGATGACAGTTGCTCCCATGGAGAACTGACTGAGGGGTAGAATGCAAGGACAGAGCTCACCTCCTCTGCTCTCAGAACCGCATAATATTCTGAATCTGGTAAAGACCAACATTTGTTCTCTGACCACACAACATAATTAATTCTGATTTTAATTGAATGCATTTTGTCACATTTGGTCATTTAAACCTGGTCTTTTCTACGTTACTGCTGCAATAACCAGAACTGGCCAAGCTCCGCATGGCTTTGTGCTTTGATCATTTTAAAGTAATTCATAAACTGGATAATATGTAGGTTACCAACCAATTTTGAAAATTTGCCATGAAATTAGAGATCTATTTCTCATTTTATGCTGAGTTCCACTTTGTTACTAGTGGTATCTAGACACAGCTAGAACTAACGTGTGCAGGCGATGCTTCATAAAACAGCTGTTTACCCCACAGGAATTGTGGCTTGACTTGTAGCTTTCTATGCCTCCTGAGAAAATCCGGTGGGCCAGCTATTCGTGGAAAGTTAGTTCAAGAAGAGGAACTATCACCAAGCTCTTCCCAGCTTTGAAAGAGTCAGGCACATTTTGTTAATGTTACACCTGCTCTTTCAGTGTCAATTGATTGATTCTTCTATGCAAAAGCTAAACCCATGAAGGCTGGGGATGTGACTTGGCAGTACAGCACTTGCTTGTACGCTCGCTCTCTCTCTCTCTCTCTCTCTCTCTCTCATAATCAGGAACAAAAGTAAAAAGCCAGGTAATGGTCTGATAGCAAACTGCATCAGATGAAACCCAATGCAATAGAATTGTCCAAGGAAGAATTACTACCGAAGAGCTGGGTGATTCTGAAAAAACATTTTGAGGAATAATACCTAGATTATGTGGTAGGAACATAAATAATACCACTTTTGAAGATTTTACTAATGTACCAGATTTTAGCCCCTAAACTTGATATTTTTTTTTTTGGGGGGGGGGGGGTCTTTTATGTGAGTCTGGTGGTAGGAAGTGATGGTACAGGGCCTTGTTAGGAATGCAGAGAAAGCCAGAGACAGTGGGTATCAGAGGACACAGCTGGAGGGGGAGGAAAAATATCCTTCTTTTATTGGGGATGCTGAGAACCTGTGGATCAGATCATCTTTAAAGCTTTTCCTTAGTCATCTAAATGTTATCTAAGAAAAACATCAGTGATCCTCCAACCCAGGGCTTTTTGAGGGATTGGGTGACAGTTAGATAGATCTAGCCACAAAGCGAGTCTCAGAAGATCTCCCTCTAATCTTTTTGGGTATCCACAACAAGTGAGAATTATTTTAGTAGAGCTCTTTCACAGTTTAGGCTGTTTGCCTTTTGAAGTGATTAATAAACATTCTAACACTCCCACAAAACATAGTTTTGTTTTGTTTTTTTTGTTTTTGTTTTTTGCTCTCCTTCAAAAGCCTTGTATGGTTACTCAAATGTTTTATAAATTAAATATTTTCTTTCCTCTTTATGGTAAGTGTCAGATTAGGCAAGTAACCTACGAGCTTTCTTAAGTATGAGTGCTGTGGTCAGAATCTGACTGCCTGGTCTTGTGTGCTTGGAAGACGATTGGTTCCTGGAGCGCTATGTTCGCCAATGGATTGATCGCGGAAGGTCGCATGTGCTGTTAGGAGGAGATGGGGCCTAGGTGAAGAGATGAGCCACGGGGCCGTGACCTGGAAGAGTGCGTCTTATCTCTGGCCCCTCTTTCCTCTCTGCTTCCTGGCTGCCTTGCGGTAAACAGCCACCGTGTTGATTCTGCCTTGGAGCCCCCCTACCACGCATTGCTGAGACTTGCGAAACTGTGAACCAAAATAAACCTTTCTTCCCTTAAGTTGTAGGTGTCGGATATTGTGTCACAGTGATGGAAAAGTGACTGATACTGTGAGAATGTCCCAACAGCAAAATGCAACCAGAGGGTGATGGGGAAGCCACTAATAATGAGGTCGACTTACAAGTCAAAGTGTAGGCAGAGGAGCATAGGAGAAACTCTCTCCCACAAGATCAGTTAGATGCTCATTTAAAGTTGTATGATGATGCTGTTACACAAATACATGAAATTAACTAAATAAGTGAATTTAAAGATTTACCAAAAATATTGCTTTATTGAGTCCTACAGACCCAGAGCGCTATTCTCCAACCTCTAAAATAGCAAACTTAATGCATTTGCTTCTTAAAATTAGAAGTAACATTTCACTTTGTTGAGCCTCAGTTTTCTGCAAAATAAGAAGAATGAAATGTAGTTAGAGCTGTTGGGAGGGTTTAAGAAATATATCAGTAAGTATTATTAAGTTTTATTATCACAAGAGAATGAGGCATTAGATTATGAGAAGGAAGACGGATACTATAATACATGGAACAGAATTTGAGTAGAATTCTTTAGGTCTAATAAATACCAAGAAAAATTATGTGAATCAGAGAAAGTTTTATGTTATTATAACACAAATGGCAAATAGCAATTTTTTTATTTTAATTGCTAGATAATTTTTCAACACCAATTGAAATTGATATATTTAAAAGTTGACAGCTGGCGACATAGCTCCATGGTAGAGTATTTGCTTAGTATATTCAAGGCCCAAGCTCAATTCTCAGCTAAGAGGGAGAGAGAGAGAGAGAGAGAGAGAGAGAGAGAGAGAGAGAGAGAGAGAGAGAAAGCCCAGATGTGTGTGAGCAAGAGTGAGTGTACAGGGAAAAATAAAGGAACAAAAATCTAAGTGCCAAAAACGAGGTGAATGGAAAATATTCATTGTTACATCTGATTGCTTTTCTTCAGTTACTCAAGAAAACTAATATAAGAGAAACAGAAATGTCTTTCATATTTTAAAAAGTATAAATTTCTTAGAAAATATCACTGGATGTGTTTGTAATAAGACTGTTTCTGTTTGAGAAGTAGTTTCTCTTTTATTTCTATTTTATTAGTATTTATATGCAAGGCACAATAATTACATTAAGATTAAGAATTTATGTGCATATATATCATGTCAACATTAAATCCCATTCCCCTCCCCCTTTTCACCCTCCTGCCCCCTTTCTCAGCCCCAGTGACTCCCAATATCTCTCCCATTTGACTCTATTGTTTATTTGTATTCTGGGTTTTGCATATTGGAGAAAACAGGCGATATTTAACTGAGTATGACTCAAATCTGTCTGTCTTTATGACACACTGGTGCTCCATTGTGTACATATACCACATTTTTGGAATCCATTGGTTTATTGATGGATATTTTGGTATCTTTCACAATTTAGTTATTATTGGTTGTGCTGCTATAAGCATTGGGTATGCAAGTATCTCTATGTATTCCTTTAAAATCTTTTGGAAATACATCCAGAAAGATAACTCTGAGTCAAATGGAATTTTTTTTCAGCTTTTTGAGGAATCTCCCTACTACTTCCTATAGTGGCTATACTAGTTTGTAGTCCTACCAGCAATGTGAACGTGTTCTTTCTATCCCCACAACCTCATCAGTATCTAGTGCTGTTTGAGTTCTTGGTATAAGCCATTCTAACTGGAGTAAGATAATATCTCAAGCTGTTTCGATTTGCATTTCTCTAATGGCTAAGGATGTTGAACCTTTTTTCATATTTTCTGGCCATTTGTACTTCTTCATCTGATAACTGTCTATTGATTTTAATTGGCCACTTTTTAATTGGGTCTTTGATTTTTGAGGACTCTGTTTTCTTTCTCCGGTCTTTGTGTTATTAGCCTCCTGTCCAAGGTGTAGGAAGTAAACATTTTTCCCGTTCTGTTGTTCTTTCTTCACTCTGTTAATTGTTTCTTTTGCCGTGCAGAAGCTTTGTGAATTGGTATAATTCCACTTGTTGATGCTGCGGATTACTTCTTCTGCATCAGGTGTCCTATAGAGAACGTTTTGTCCGTGCCCACATCTTCAGAGTTTTACCGATTTTGTCCTCCAGGAGATTCAGTGTTTCTATTTTAATATCTAGGCCTTTGATCCACTTTGATTTCATTTTGACACATGGCTATAGGGGTGTGTCTGGATTTATTCTTCTGCATGTGGATGTCCAGTTCTCCCAGCCCATTTATTAAAGGAGCTATTCTTTCCCCAGTGTACATTTTTGTCCAAAAATCAGATAGATTATGGTACTTGAAGCTATCTTTGGGTCCTGAGTTCTGTCCCATTGGTCAGCCTGTCTGTTTCTGTGCCAGTATTATATGGCTTTTAATCACTGTTGTTTTGTAATGTAACTTGATGTCTATAATTATAATGCCACCTGCTTTTGTGTTATTGCTCAGGATTGCTTCAGCTACCCTGGGATTCTTTTGGTTCTATATGATTTTTAAGATTTTTTAAAAAGTTTTATGAAAAATGTTGTTGGTATTTTGTTAGAAATTGCATTGACTATGTCTACCAGTTTGGGCAGTATAGCTATTTTGATAATATTTATTCTGCCTATCCAGGAACATTTCCATTTTCTGATATCCTTTCAATTTATTTTTCAGCATACTATAATGTTCTTTGCCAAGGTCCTTCACTTTCTTAGTTAGGTTTATTCCTATATATCTTGAGGGGCTACTGAAAACAGGATTATTCTTCTCAGCTCTTTCTCAGTAAGTTAATTGTAATTGTAGAGGAATGCTATTAATATTTTTGTATTAATTTTGTAATCTGTAATCTGGCTGGATTTGTTAGTTCTAAGTGTTTCTTGGTGGAGTTTTAGGGGTATTCTATGTAGAGAATCTCGCCATCTGCAAACAAGAATAGTTGAACTTCTTCCTTTCTGATGTATATTACCTTTATTTTATTCTCTCTCCTGGTGGCTCTGGCTATTTTGAAAAGGGGTGGTGAGAGGAGACAGCTTTGTCACGTTGCTGATATAAGAGGAAGCGCTTTCAATTCTTCCCCATTTAGTATAATGTTGGATGTAGATTTGGCATAAATGGCTTCTATCCGTTAAGATTCTTCTATTAATTAAGGTAAGGTCCTTGTGTACTGATTTTCCTCAGGGTTTTTATTATGAAAGGATGTTAGATTTTGTCAAAGGCTTTTTCTGCATCAAGATGATCATGTGATTTTGGTTCTTTTATTTATGTGGTATATTATATTAATTGATTTTTCATATGTTGAACTGTCCTTGCTTGCATCCCAGAAATAAAGCCAACTTGATCATGGTATGTGATCTTTTTAATGATTCGCTGAATTCTATACACTAATATCTCCAGGATTTGTGTCCATGTTTATTAAAAAGATTGCTCTATAGATTTCTTTCCTAGGTAAGTCTTTGTCTGGTTTTGATATCAGGATAATGCCACCATCCAGAAATGAGGTTGGAAATATTCCTTCTCTTTCAGTTTCATGGAATAGTTTGAGAAGCATTGGTGATAGCTCTACTTTGAAGCACTGCTAGAATTCTGCTGTGAATCCATCTAGTTCTCAGTTTTTCATTTTAGGAGAAACTTTACTAATCTCCTGGTTTGCTTGTTTGTTATGCTCTATTCAGGATTTTTATGTCTTCTTGGTTCAATTTAGGTATTATGTATGTATCTAAAATTTTGTGCATTTCTTCCAAATTCTCCACTTCGTTGGAGTGTAAGTTTTCAAAGTAATGCCCTATAATTATCTGCATTTCAGCAGTGTTTGTTTTAATTTCACCCTTTTCATTTCTAATTGCACTGATAAGGGTTTTTAAATTCCTTCTTTAGGATATTTTAGCTAGAGATTTATCAATCTTTTTTTTGAGGAACCAACTCTGATTTGTGATACTTTGTATTTTTTAAGTTTCAATTTCATTCATTTCTGCTCTAATCTTTATAATTTCTTCCACTTTTTGATTTAGATTGTTCTTGTCTCTCTAGGACAATGAGGTGCATCATTAAATTGTTTATGTGGGATTGCTCTGATTTTTTATTATGTACACTTACAGTTATAAATTTCTCGACACTGCTTTTATTGTGTTCCACAGTTTCTGGTATGATGCACTTACATCATTGTTTGACTGTAGGAAGTTTTTATTTCTTTCCTGGTTTCTCCTGTGACTTGTTGTTTGTTCATTAATATGTTACTCATGTCCATGTATTTGTATAGTTATTGTAGTTTCTTTTGGTGTTGATATCTACTGTAATTCCAGTGGGATCTGGAACTCTGCAATGAATTATTTCAACTCCTTCATACTTATTTAAACATACCTTGTGGCCTGTAATATGGTCTGTTTTGGAATATGTTCCATGTGCTGCTAAGAAAAAAATGTATTTCATTAACGTTGGATAGAACATTCTGTAAATATCGGTTCAGTTCAGTTGGCCTATACTGTGGCTTAACTGTAATATTTCTTTGTTGGTTTTCTGTCTAGTTGATCCGTCTATCTGTAATAGGGAGTTATTGAAGTTCCCTACTATGATTGTATAAGGGCCATTTGATCTTCAGGTCCAGAAATTTTTGTTTTACAAGAATCTTGGTCTGCGGTGTTGTTGGGCACATATATATTGATAATTGTGATTTCTTCCTGTTGCTTTATTCCCTAACCAGTACATAATGCCAATCTTTGTATCTTCTGATCTGTTTTGGCTTGAAAGCTGTGGCTAATATAGCTACCCTACTTGTTTTCTGAGTCCAGTTGCATGAAGTATTGATTTCCACCCTAATATTTTTCAGCCTGTGTGTTTCTTTGTAGGTAAAGTGTGTCTCTTGCAAGCAAAAAATTGTTGGTTTTTGACTTTTGATCCAATCCACCAGTCCTTTGATGGGTGAGCTGAGACCATTAACATTAAGCATTATAGTGATGCATTTGCTGCACCCTGTCGTCATTATGATGCTTCAATGTTGAGCGTTTGTTCTATAATTCGTTTTCTTCTTTTTGTTGTTTCCTTTTCTTTGGGATCTTTGGTGCTATTGGTCTCTCTATCTCAAAGATCCTGTAAATGTCTTCTGCAGTGATGATCTAGTGATCATGTATTTTTTTAGGTTCCTTTATCGTGAAACCTTTAATTTCTCCCTCTCTTTTGAATAATAGTTTTTGCTGGGTATAGCATCTGTGTTGGCATTTATGTTTTCTTAGCACTGGGGTGATATCACTCCATGATCTCCTACCCCTGAAGGTTTTCTGTGTTGTTCTCAGTTCTGAAGTTATCCTGATAGCTTTGTCTTCGTAAGTCACTTTGTTTTTCTTTTCCATCTTTTAGTATTCTCTCTTTTTATTGAGACTCTTGGATTTTCTTGGTTACCATGCTGGCTCCATCACCACCACCCCAAGAGGGATAAAATTTTCATAACTATTAAATTAATATCTAGTTTTTAAAAAGTTCTTGGAAGCGTGATCTAATTAAAAACTGAAGCTGAATAAAAATCACAGTCAAATATGATGATCATACAGTCACTGGTGAAGTTCAGTGAAGCAGGGAAGGTAAGAATTTAGAGACAAATTTCTGTCTCCTAATTGAAATATTGGGAGGAAAGAAGTACTGTTCCTAAGTACTTACATAAAAATCTGGGAGACAAGTTAAAAGAGAATGTGAAAAGAGAGTATGTTTGGTCTTAAAGGATAAAATAGGGCTGGGATGTAGCTCAGTAGTTAAGCAATATGCTTAGCTTTGCAGCCAATTGATAAGTTATCCAATTTCCATAAAAGTATACTGTATCCTCCAACTTCATAAAATGTATATCTATGATAAAAGAACATCTGTTAAAATGCCATCACCTTTTCTCTGGGTAACATTTGCATATGTCTACTTAGCATTACATAATCTCACAAAATGATGTATCTTTTTTTGAACAATCCTGTGACACGAGAATCTGCCTGCAGTGGGCTCTAGAATGACTAAATAATACGCAAAAATGATACGACTCACCCGTGTTTTATTTTTAATAATGAAAAGCAAAATTCCCTGATACCAGTTTCTTTTGAAATTGTCACTTTTACTTTTATGGTCCTGACATGTTCAGCTTGTGACTACAAAATGAGCCTTTTTAAAAAGCATTCTATGTTTTATTGTTAATTGCACGTGACATCATATACAAGAATACTACTGATATATAGGAATAAATATGAGCAATAGTTGAAGCACCCATGAACCTGGGGTTGAAAAACAGGACATTTCCTGTCTCCTATGATTCTGTTTCCTCCCCATCTCATCCAAAAGGAAAACACCATCCTAAATAAAGAAGCACTTGGCATTCCTCCCAAGGTTTCCACGTATGTATGGCTCTCTGCCCTGTATCATTGAGTTTTGCACATTTTGTAACTTTATATAAATGAATCATATCATGCATGTTCTTGCATGTGCTTTGGCTTGCATACCACTGTGTTCATGAAATCCACTTAATTGGAACACAAACTTAAGTTCGTTTATTTTCCCTGTTGTGAATCATTCCATTGGATTAATATGCAATCATCTCTTAGTTATATATTGTATTTTCCTTTTTGTAGATTTTCCTTCTCAGTGGATGGAGGGAATTTTTGCAGTTTTTGTGTGTACATATGCAAGACTTCCTTTAGACTAGAGCAGATTCCTAGGAGGGTGCATCTATAACCCAGAAACACAAAAATGTGTTCCTAGGTGTCGGTACAGTTATATTGGCACCAGCAATGCAGACCACTTTTCCTTACTACATATCTTCACAAAACTTGTGTTTCAAGTTTTTAAATACAACTAAATTCTCATCCTAGCAGGTGCAAAAAATGACATAGCATTATTTACCAAAAATGGCCTAGGGTTATAGCTCAGGGGGAAAGGCCTTAGTTTGATTGCCAGTAACACATTCTCTGTCTGTCTGTCTGTCTGTCTGTCTGTCTGTCTGTCTCTCTCTCTCTCTCTCTCTCTCTCTCTCTCTCTCCCTCTTCCTCTCTCTTCCTCTTTCTCCCCCCTCTTCCTCTTTCTCCATTCTCTACGCTCCATTTTCATTCCCCCCTCCTTTAATCATGGGTAACCACTAATCTTTTCATAGTTCCCATAGCTTTTCCTTTTTCAAAGTTCTGTAGTTAGAACCCCACAATAGGAACCCTTCTCACAGGCTTTCTTAACTCACTGTTACATGTTTAACTTTCCTCTGTATCTTTTTGTGGCTTATTTACTCACTACTTTTTAGAGCTGAGTAATATTCCATTATCCAAAATATTTCAGATTTCAAATATTAATTTGTTCATTTGGAGAACATTCTAGTTGCTTCTCAAATCGGGCAACTATGATAAAAGCAACTATAAACATCTGTACAGGTCTTTGAGTGTGCGTAACTTTTCAGCCCCTTCAGGTAAGTGCCACGGCGTGCATGTGTTTCATCGTACAGTAAGAGTGTGTTTAATCCTGTAAGAAACCATCCAACTGTGTTCCAAGATGACTGTACTGTTTTCTGACGCCCCTGGTGATGAGGTTTTTGTTTTGCTTTGTTTGTTTTGTTTTTTATCTTCACCCACAGTGGTATTTGATGTGTCCATTGAGTGTTCCGGATTGAAATCCTTCTAGTAGATGTGTGGCTCTAGCATCTCACTGTCATAGTTTGCATTTCCCTACTGGCATATGTTGTGGACCACCTTTTTGTGTTGTTTTTGTTTTGCTTTGTTTTGTTTTTGCTCTGGGGATTAAACCCAGACCATCAGGTATGCTACATAAATCTTCTAACACTGAGCTACATCCCCAGCCCCTGGAGCATGTTTTCATGTGCTAATTCTCCACCTGTATATCTTCGTTGGTAAGCGTTTGTAAAAGTCTTTCCCTCGTTTTTTATTGGGTTGTTTGTTTTCTCATTATTAAACATTAAGGGTTCCTTGCATATTTTGAAAAAGCAGCCTTTTCTCATAACTATACTTTGCAGATATTTTTCTACCAGTCTGTAACTGATCTTTTGTTCTTTTGGTTATGTTGTTGCAGAGCAGAAATTTTTAATTATAATTAAGTCGAGCTTATCAATTCTTCTTTCATAAAATGTGTTTTTTGTGTTGTATCTAAAAAATTCTCAACAAGTCCAAGGTCAGCTAGATTTTCTCCTATGTTATCTTCTAGGAGTTTAATACTTGCATGTTTTACATTTAGGTCTGTGATCCATTTAGAGTTACTTTTTATGCAAGATCAAAGATCTTTATCTGGGCTCTCCTTTTCTTCTTTCATGGGAAAGTCCAGCTCATCAGCACTATTTTGAAAAGACTTGTTTTTCCTATTGTATTGCTTTGTTCCTTTGATCAACAGATCAGGTGATTATATTTATGTGAGTCTATTTCTCAGCTCTGTTCAGTTTTTCTTTGTCTATTTTTCACCCCATTGTGGTTTGGGTCTGGGATGTCCTCCAGAAGTCTCCTGTGTTTGGACATTATGGATTGTCTATAGAACCATGTACTCTTGGGAGATGGAGGCCTGGTCTGGAGGAGCAGATTATGAGTGTACCACACCTGGAAGGGGCAGAACACTGAGGCGGGCACAGAAGGTGTGGACCACTGGGATGGGATCTGGCACACACACACACACACACACACACACACACACACACACACGCATGCTGCTTCCTGCCTTCCTTTGGGGAACTTGGCTACTTCACTTGGCTTCCTGTTGCAATGTCATGAGGACCTGCCTCCACCTCTGCCTCTGCCATTTACTTCCGCGGTTGCCGGTCGCCCCTGCATGGACTATGACTTTCTCAAACTGTGAGCTGAAGTGAACTTTAACTCCCCTAATTTGTTGATGTTAGGTATTGAGTCACAGTGATAAAAAAGTAACTAAGACAACCACTACCACTCTGTCTTGATTTCTGCAGTGTTAGCCCTCCAACTTTGTGTTTCCCCATATAGTTATACTGGTTTTACCAGTGTGTGTCTGTGATACATAATACTTACATTCACATCAAGGAATATACATATCACATCTGAATCATTTTCAGTTCCCCTCCAATACCTTGCCTCCTTCGTCACCAGGTCCCCTTCCTGACTCCACAGAGTCTATGTTTCTGTTTCCTGTCATCTCTCTTTTATTTTACTCTTTATATTTTGGGCTTTTCCTGTGAGAGAAACCATGCAATGGTCAATGTTCTGTGACACAGCAGTTTCTCTTCTGGGTGTCTTTCTGAAAGACACCTGCATTTCAATGTTTATAGTGGCATAACTCATATTAGCTAAGTCTTGGAAGTAGCTGATGTGTCCATCAACAGATAAATGGATAAAGAAGATATGACACGTTATCCACAATAAAGTGCTACTGTGCCATGAAGGGAGATAAAATTGGAGTCTTTTGTAGAAAGGATCCTCCTTGAGACCATATGCTAAGTGCAACAAATCATCCCTCTGTGCACTTCTCCTACATAAAGAATTTAATGTAGTTTTAAATTAGTTATTTACTAATGAAAAAAGCAATTGAATTTTAATATTGATCAATTGTATCATGTAAAATTACTGAATTCTTAATGTGGATAACATCTCTGTATTTTCTGTGTAACAATAATGTTTTCTGCAAATGATAAAAGTTTGTTTTTAAGTCTTTTTATTCCTTTTTATTTTCTACTTCATTGGCTAGACTTCCCTTCCTGTATGAAGCCGAATAGAAGTAATCAAAGCAGGCACTCTCATTTGATTTCAAAGGGAATGATCGGAGCACTTCACCATGAAACCTGATGTTCAGTAGGGTTTGTACATAACCTTTATCCAATTAAAAATGGTTTATCCTACTCCTATTTTGCAGGAGATTTTATTATGAATAGACATTTAATTTTATCTATTTTTGCTGTGTTCAGAGAAAGCATCGTATGATCTTGTTCTTTAATATGTTAATTAATATAATTAGTCATAGTAATGATTTTTATTTTAAATCATTCTTGAATTCCTGGGATATTTATGATGTATCTGCATATTTATGATGTATCTCTTTATGCATTACTCAGTTCAGTTCTCTGATATCACCTTTAGGATTTTTTAATATATGTTCTTAAGAATGGCCTATAAGTGTTCTGTAGTGTTCTTAGGGGATTTTAATATTAATATAATATTTGCCTTGTAAACTGAAAAATAGAATAATCTTGTTACTTTTTCCACTTTGTTTTCTGAGAAAGTATTTGTAAGTTGAGAACTATACATGAATATTTGGTGGAATGCACCTGTCTAACTATCCTGGTCTAAGATGTTTCCTTCAAGTGAAATTTTCCGTCTATTAATTATGTTTCCTAATAGTAAGGGTATGTTCATGTTTTTCATTTCTTCTTGAATCTATTCTGATAAATTACTTTTTCTAATAATTTATTTCATAGGCTCATAGTTTTCATAGTTTGCAGGTTTTAGTTGGTTTTTGGTCGTGTGTGTGTGTGTGTGTGTGTGCGTGTGTGTGTGTGTGTGTGTGTGTGTGGTGCTGGAGACTGGAGTCAGAGCCTCACACATGTTATGTACATGATCTAGCATTGAGCTGTACCTGTAGCCGTATTTTTGAATGTATTTATAATATCTTAGATTCTTATAATTCAGAGTATGTTTACTCGTGTCCCTCTTTTATTTGATTATTTCTATATTTTTCTATCTTGATCATGCTGGAGACTTCTACATTTTCTTTCATTCTTTTCTAATAAGCAGCTCATCTGTTCATTCTATTGTTTTTTCTTTTCATTTTTATATTAACATAACATTTTATTCTGTCTAGTTTCCTGAGTTCTTTCTGTTTCTCCCTTTCTTGCTTCTTGGGTCAGTAACCCTCCGGCTTCTATATTCCTGCTAATATTGTACGGGTATAGGGTTGTAGTTTTGCCAGCATTATCTTCACGGTTACAAGTCCTGAATGTATTCTAATTTCCACTGTGGTTTCTTCTTTGACCCTTGACTAAGTAGAAGGTGCTTTTATTTCTTATTTCTAAATTTATGGGAATTTTTTAGTTAGTTTTATATTGTTAACTTGTTGCATAATACCGTTATCTTCAGGGGATGTATTTCTTATGATTTCATTCTTTCAAATTCATTGCAGTTTGCTCTTTTGCCTTGCATGATCTCTTGTTCACTTATGATCCACATGTACTTGAAGAGAGTGCGCGTCCCATGAGTGTGGAGTGCGGTGTGGCACAGGTGTGTTCCTTGAATAAACTTGATTATTGTACTCTTCAACTATTCTACATTCTTAATAAATTTTATTTATTGGATCTATCAAATATTGAACAGGTTCTTTTAAAAGACTTTTATCCTACTTATGGTTTTGTAAATTTCCTTGAAGAGCTATCCATTGTTACTTTGAGTGTTTTGAGGCTATGTTATTTGATACTGAGCTACCTACCTTATTTTCCAGATGAGTTGAGTCTTATCAGTATGCACTGACCTACCACAACTCTACTACTGTTTTTGTTCTCTATTGTTTTATCTAATATTGTTATGAAAATGCTACCTCCTCTAGTATATCTTTTTTAACCTTCTTGCTTTCAGTCTTTCTGTATCTTCAATATATTTCTCTAGTCTATGAGCATGGATTTTTCACAGTATGTTTTACCAAGATCATTTCAGTTCATTTACAGTAATTTTGTTTGGTAACATTTTTATTTCTATCATTTTGTGTTGTCCTTTTCTATTCACACTGCTTTTTATATCTCAATCTTTATATTGACCTTACCTCCTTTTGAATAGTCCTCTGGCGTTCAAGTTTACATAGAACTCTCCTTTTAGATTACACCCCCCACCCTTTTTATCCCCAAGTTTGATTTTCCTTTCACTGTACTTCAATTATCAGTTTGGAAACTCGAGTGTCTTAGTTACTTTTTTGTTGCTGTGACTCAATACCTGACATCCATAAATTTAGGGGAGGAAAGGTTTATTTTAGCTCACAGTTTCAGAAGGTCACAGTCCATTCAAGGGCGGCCAGCAGCAATGGAAGTACATGGCAGAGGCAGAGGTGGAGACAGCTCCTCAAGACACCACAAACAGGAAGGCAAGTTGAGATTAGTTGAGACTAGTTCTAGTCCTCAAGGAAGGCAGGAAGCAGCTTATATATCCTTCCAGGTCTCTGCCCAGTGATCAGCCCCTCCTGGATCGCAGGTGTGGAAGGTGTGGTAAACCCTCACTATGTGCCTATAATCCAATTTACATGCCTGTAAGCCACCCCTCCAGCCTACACCCTAATCTCCCAACAGCATATGGTTCCATGGACAATCTATAACATTCAAATACATGAGACTTTGGGGGGACATTCCAGATCCAAACCACAATATTGAGGTTACCAAGAGTCAGCAGGTGTGTGCCAAGCCGGATTGCCTCTGGCATTTGCTTCCCTTCCCTGTCTTCTTGGCCTCTGAGGATCCTTACCTCTTACCTGTTGGGAAGTGGTGAGGTCATTCAGAATATCCAATCCACCATATTGCTGGAAACAGACGCTAAAGTAGCCCTTCAGGTTGTGGTGGCTAAAGCTACTTCTAGGCTTAGAGTTGGCACCCAGCCACACACCCCATAACAGATCCCTGCAGATGCCCAGGGCCTCCCATGTGCCCTACAATCCTTCTGTACCACACATCTTCTCCAGCACCAGCTCCCATTGCCCAAAGAGCCACTGAGGAGTCCTCGCCCCTGCCGCAGCCCTGACTGAGGACCCCACAGCCAAGGGGCTATCGAGGGAGAAGCATGGTCTCCTCACCCCAGTGCCGTGTCACCCACCACCACCACCGCCAAGTGCCAGGGCAGCCCTGCTCGGGCCACAGCCTCGTGAATGGCAGAGGAGGGCCTCAGATCCACAGGCCTGCAGCAGCCCAGAAAAGAAGGCAGTGTCGCCCCTTCTACCCAGTTCCACTGCTAACCTCTGGGAATGTTGCTTTCTTCTAACTCTTTAACTTGTCAACACAAACAAAAGTCTGTATTTCTAAAAAGTTAGTTAGACTTGAAAAAAAAAGTAGCAAAGTAGGTAGTTTATTTTGAAAACAAAGACATAAAAGCTTCCACTAACCAGAAGGGAGTTGCCTGAAATATTTTTTTAATTTAAGAGAAAAAGCTATATAGGCTAAATTTAAAAAAAAAAAGGAAAGTAGAGGTCACATGAGATTGCCAGCCCCCTGATTTTTGTCGTTTGCTGTAAACTGAGGCAAAAGCCAGGGAAGAGGGTACGGCTGCCGGAGGGCAGCAGTGTCTGCACCTATGGGGTCTGGGCCCCAGCTCAGTCAACACTGCTCTAGCATGTCCTGATAGAACTGAGCTACCTCCCCCAATTATGTTTCAGTTCTGATTTTGAGACAGGATCTTGCTAAGTTGCTCAGTTGCCCAGGTTAGGGGGAGCTTGATACCCTCGTGTTTCAGTCTCCCGTAGTGCTGGCCTGTGTCATGAGGCCCGGCTTCGTGTTTATGATCTGATCGGCCACTCAGTGAGTTTGTCCACCCTGGCTTGCTGGGCTTAGACCTGCACAGGTTGCATCTTCTGGTTCTGCCACCCTTCCCACCATGCCCTTCTCCTGCGTCCCTTTCCTGATGGGCTCCGGCATACCTGTCGTGGAATCATGATTCTGTCATGGTTTCCATGACCTGCATTTTTCAAGTCCTTCATTATTTCCAGTGCGACCTTATCTTACCCTATTTCTGTTCTTTCTTCACCATCGCCATTGGGTAACCGGGAGGTCAATACAAATCCCCTGGCTTGGATTTGCAGTACCAACAAATGAATGAGTAAATAAATAAATATTGAAAGCATAAGAGAAAAGAGGTAACCCCCTTGAGAGGGACTACAACCGTCTGGCTGGAAAAATCAACCAGGTGATGAGCTTGGGTGGATCATTTCGGGAACGCTGCCTAGCAAAGATGGTTCACACCCGTTCCCATCACTTCCCCCTCAGGTTCCTGTGTGCCAAAGGTATGCACCTTCACGCGCCCTCATGGCCCCGCCCGTCCAGAGGCCCAGCTGGCTCTCACCTTCCCCTTGCCTCATCCTTCAGGTCCCTTCAAAGGACAGTTCTCCTTGGTTGTTTGGGCTCTGCTCCACATCTCTTATGAGGGAGAAGAGTCACCGGTCACAAAGATCAAGTCTCCTGTCTCTTTCTTTTTGGACTCTGAGGTATAGAGATTGCATTAAGTGAGATGCACACGTTGCTTTCTGGAGCAGGAGAGGCCAGTGCATGGACTAGAGGCAAGGAGAGCCATTGGAGTGGCAGGGACAGCTGCATGGTACTGGGATCCATGGCCATTGACCAGGGCTTTTTAGCCCAGGCAGTGGGGAGCTCCATCACTCAGCTCTGTTTCTTCCTCTGTTGGATTCCCAACTTGAGCTGTTTCCCTAGCCACTTCCCTTGAGAGCTAGTTAAGGGGATGGTACAGAATCAGAGGGTTTGCATCCCCTTGGTATCTGGGCGTGCAAAGGCAGTGAGGAAATTGAATAAATTAGAAGTGAGGAGATATGTGTTTAATTATTCACGGTGTTTTTCTCTCTTTCTTTGTTTCCCTTCCATGGAAAGGAATGAAAATGTTTACAAGCTACTGCTGTGACCTGCACAGGCACATTTCACTTGACTTCTCAACGAGGAGACTCACAAGTGATGGTCCCTTTCCTCCTTAAGCCGCCATTTCTTTACTTTTGCCTGAGAATACTTTTAAACCTCTCTCCCCTTCTTTGTGCAGAGCCATCACTACGTGCATTTGCCATCTGCCTGAGACTCTGTCCATCCTTCTCTCCCCCGACCATCTCAGGGACACTTAGTTTGCCAGATGTATCTCCATTCTCAGTGTCAGCCCAAGTTGGAAGCTTCTTGGTCCTGAGCAACACCAAGTTTAGTTCACATGGCAGACAACTGGCAAGATAGGTAGACCCGGATGTTCCATTCTTGTTATCTTCTTGCGCTTTAACTTCAAATTGGCACATAATATTCATATACAGTATGATATTTTGAAGTACATGCACATTGTTTAGTGGTGAAATCTAGCTAATGGCACTACTTCACATGGTTACCATCTGTTATGATTTTAATCAGAAATGTCTCCCCCAAAGTCTCATGTGTGTGGAAGGCAATAGGATCTCGGGGCTGTCTTAGTCACTTTTTCATTGCTGGGACACAATACCTGGCATCCACAACTTAAGGGAGGAAAACTTTATTTTGGCTCATAGTTTCAGAAGGCCTCAATCCATTTGCGGGCCACAGCAGTGGTGGAAGCTCATGGCAGAGGCCTAGCTGGGGGAAAAGCAGTTCACAGCATGGCAACAGAAAGCTGGGTGAGGAAAGGTAGAGCTAGCATTCACCCTTCCAGGTTGAGCCCCAGTACCCATCCCTGCCAGCCAGTCCCCACTTCTCAACCACATATTTAATCCGCAGATATTCTGCAACATCCAAATCCTGAGGCCTTTGAGGGACATTCCAGATCCAAAGCAGCACAGGGGTGATATACTCATCAGAAAATTCATCTAGGGCTGGAGGAATGGCTCAGCGGTTAAAGCACTTGCCTAGCAAGTGCTGAGTCAAGTGCTGAGTATAAGGGTTCAATTCCCAAGCAACACATAAGCTGGGCGTGGTAGCACACACCTGTAATCCCAGCACTTGGGAGGCTGAGACAGGAGGATTGCCATGAGTCCAAGGAACAACCTGGGCCACAGAGTGAGACCCTGTCTCAAAAAAAAAAAAAAAGAAAGAAAGAAAGAAAAGAAAAAAGAAAAAGAAAGACAGACAGACAGACAGACAGACAGACAGACAATTCATCTACTGGAAGTTCTGAGGTTGACTGTGCTCTTAGAAGTTCAGCTTGCTTGGGGCTGGGTCACGGGGGGCATGACGTGAGAAGGTGTCCTCTTGCCCCCAGCCCCTCCCTTCTCTTTTTGCTTCCTGGCTGCCACACTGGGCCATCTTTTCTTCGCCCAGTCATTCCATCATTTCTGCCTTGGAGCTAGCCAACCCTGGTCTGAATCCTCTGAATATATAAGCCAAAATGAGCCTCCCCTCTTTGAAGCTGCAAGTGTTGGGTATTCTGTCCTGGGAACATCAACGTGGCTGACATACTGTTTTGTGGTAGGAATACTTAGCATCCACTTTCCTTGACCTTTCAAGAATATAGTGTAATATCACTAGCTGTAGTCACCTTGCTGTACAGTAGAGCACTTGAATTTATTTCTTCTGTCTACCTATAGTTCTCCGTTAGCCAACATCTTCCCATCTCTTCCTCTTCCCTCATCACCCCAGCCTCTGGCTACCAACATTGTACTTATGAGATTGACTTTCTTCGATTCTACAGAGAGAGTCCTACCATTTGTATGGATGAATCTGAGTCCTCTGTTCTGAAATGTGAGTCTCAGAGCAGTCACATTTCTTCTTTGGGGTCACCTTGGAGTTCTGCCTTTATTGGCAGTTGCCATTCCCAAGCCACGTCCCCTCCACCCCTGGGGCTGCTTCCTGCCACCTCCTGTACTGAAAACAGAGGTGGCATCCCCTCCTGCTTCTCTAGAATGAAAGGCTCATTACTGTGTCTGACTCTGGGTGATTCAACTTGACAAGACACTTGCTTTTCAATAATTACTTCTTCTCCGTGTGGAGATACGTCACCTCGGTGCTCCTGTGGAAAGCAGCACAATCCCTCTGGCTGGCTGTGTCTCACTGATTGGCCAAGCAGGTACTAGTGCTGGAGACTGACATTCCTCCCCAGTGCCCAGCCCGTTAGTGTCCAAGACTCTCATTTTCCATTTCAGACCAGCCACCAGTTCTTGTAACTGTGCCATCTCAGCGTCTCATGTCTGCGTAATTATCTGCCAAAGAGATGAATATACCACTAGTCTTCGGGACAGCGTCAGCAGTATTAGCCACTTGTAGAAGAAAAAGGGACTCCTCGGCCCGCTGGCATCACTTTGCTATGGTTAAGACCTTGAGAGAATGACAGCCCCAGGAGGAAGTTAAGGCTGGATGTAAGGAAGCAAAAAGACAAATTAATGGGAAGTGGGCAGAGGGCGTTTTCAAATATGGTGTCCTAGCTTCAGAAAGAAAGGGCCAAGGACACGGGGAGGAGTGCCGAGAGTCAAAGGGACAGGGCAAGCTTCTGTATCAGTGCCCACAGTGGCCTACTGCCCTCAGGAGCATGGACAGTCCCGGGCAGCACTGGCCTGCAGGGGGCCCCACTCCCTGGCCTCGGTCCCTGTCCTTCTCCTAAGGGACACGTGCACTGTAGTGTATCTCGGGCTGCGTGTCCTCTCCCTCCACCTCCCTGCCCATGCCCCGGCGCAGCCCCTGGGCTTTGCCACCCTGGACTAGTCCCTTGGCCAGGTGCAGCCCATCAGCCTCACGTGTCTCCAGCTCATCCTTCCCATGACTACCAAAGTGACATTCCTCTGTCACAGATGTAATCAAATCCCCAGCATCCTCAAAGACCTCGACAGCCTGCCTTTGCTTGCAGGAGGAGATCCTAATACATTCTCAAGTTTTGTTTTATTGTGTTTTCTATTTAAAAAGGAAAAACAGTCAGGGGGCAGATTTCTCTTGTCTTCTCCAACACAGTTTTCATTGTCCTATGCTACCCTCTTGCCCTGGGTTCTACTCTGACCATTGCTATTTTCAGAACATGCAGTGCCACTTCCCTTATTTTTTTGAGAGCTGAGGTATCAATGCTGTTTATTTTTCTGATAGTCATGATTTTTATAAGTACATGTTTGTGATACAGCCTAGTTCCATTCATCTTGGGAATCAGTACATACACATATTGTGTCTTAATCATTTTTGCTTCCCTGCCCATCCCCAGTTGGATCCAGCAGCGCCCCTTTTGGTTATCTTCCTGGCTCACAGGGGCACAGCTCATGCCAGCGATATCTTGGAAGCAGCAGTTTTATGCCCATTAGCAAAGGAATGAATAAAGATGGCATATATATGCAATGGAGTACTACTCTGGCGCAAAGAAGGGAAATTTGAATCATTGGAGTAAAATGGGTGTCATTTCACATTTTCTTCATGGCTTTCCTTATCCACTTCTTCTCAAGTGGAACTTTCCCTCTTTGTGTTACTGTCCTTAAAACCCCACTGTCTTCCAAGGACCTGGTCTCGTTGCACCATGAGCTTCGCCAATTCTTGCCCTTTTTTTATTTCCCACTTTGACTCCTTTGGATGAGGTGCTCCCAGGTTGCTATGCCCGTAACACGCTTTTGGCTACAGCGTTATACAATGCATTCATTAGAAAAGAGACTATCGGATGCATATGCGAGCTGGTGTCCAGTTTTTTTTATAGGAAAAATGCCGTTGTTACAGACATTCTTCTGCAGGGCCCCTCTCACGTCATGTGGAAGATTTTCTCTCAGGTAGATTCACAGGAGTGGAATTCACAGGCCCTGAGTGCGGAGGAACTTCGAATTTGCAAATTCATGCAGAAAACCCTTCAAACTTTTTGGAATGTCCCTGTTCCCACCTTCAGTACATGAGTCCCTGCTGCTTTACAGCTTGTCGACATTTGATGTAAAATTGATATTAAATTCCTATTACTGTTGTAGGTACAGAGTAGTTTGTCATTGTGGTTTAATTTTCTTCCTGTTCACTGATGAACAACTCTTCACATTTGAGTTATTTTCTTCTTCTGTGATATATTTTTGATGTCTCCTGCCCACTTTTCTATTATTATTGTAGTCCTTATATTTTTTTACTTGCAGGATATTAAATCCCTGTTAGTTTTATGTGCTACAAAGATCTTTCCCAAGGTGCTGCAGCTATTTTTCCTCTCTGTAAGATCTCTTTTAGGCTGGGAGTCTAACTCCACAATAGAATGCTTACCTGGCATGCTTAGGCCCTGAGGTTGATCTCTAGCACTGAAAAAAAAACCTGAATGAAATAAAATTCATAAATTTTATTTAGTCAAATATACCAATATGCTGTGCTGTTTGAATTCTTACACTTAAAGAAATTCTTTCCTGTCTTAAAGTCACATTTTCCTAGTTTTCAAGCTGAAACCTCTACATTTAAATCTATCATCCATCAGTAATTGATTTTATATACAAAGATTCATCCCAGAAAATGTTCAGTGCCAGCATTTAGGTTATTATAGTTTATAGTGAAATTTAATGAGGCTGTACATACCATCACATATGACATGACATCAGCCCCCTCTCCATCCTGTTCGGTTGACACAACACCTCCCACCTGGAGGCCCTCAGGACCCGATTTGGCACAAATTCTGGAGCACAGCGGCCATCGGGCACCTTGCAACACCCCGCCCCCCACACTGCACTCTGACGGCACTGGGAGTTAGCATGCAGCGAGGCTGATGATGGTGTCTCCGTGTGTGCTGTTGGACACACCCCTCCCTCATCCTTTGCAGATGTTCCCGTCAGCTGCTGCCAGCCCCGTTCTTCAGGAGCAGGGACAGGACTCCTAGGTATCAGGCAGCAGTGGCTTCAGCCAGTTGGTTGCCCAATTACGTTGGTTGGTTCACTGGGGCCTCATGTATGCCATCCTAGAGCGGTGGGGGAAGCCAATGGCACATCTCAACAAAGTCATGCCGGTCCCTCAGTAAGCCATGTGATCCAGCATGACTCAGATGTCACAAGTCATGGGGAGGATGGGATCACACAGTGGCTTTGGCTGCCACTCCCTTCACCCCAGCCTGCCGGTGAGACGACAAGTCCAGTGGTTTGGCTTTGCTCTCCTGAGTGGTGTGAGGAAGGGTGGTGCAAATCCAAGTCTGCAGTTCTTCTCAGAATCCTGCCAGCCTGGAGGAGACGCATTGCCATGCGTAGCTCAGGTCTCTTCCTGTGTACCTTTTTTTGCTTTTGACTCGAAGCAACTGAGCACATGCTTATTCATTATTTACCAGAGTGAGCATTTCTAGGATAGGCACCATGGATGGTGCAGTAGCTGCAGGGTGAGAGCCGGGATGCGGGCAGATGCTGGCATAGTCACGTAGGAGCTGGGGACCCTCAGCTTCCTCGTTATAAGAGGCAGATCACTACACACCTGCCTCACTGCATTAGTGTGACAGCTGAGTGTGGCTGTTAGCATACGTACATGACCCTACCTCATCATGCATTCTAGGCCATCAGTGAAAAATAATGACAAAGGAAAGAGGAGGAAGAGGAATGATTACAGACCATGATGAAATGGCCCGATCCCTGTTCTTTGCAAATATGTGCTTTATGATTTCTATATAGATTAACAATACAAAGTACTTTCAAAACCTTATTAAAATGGAATCTTACAAGTAAATGAGCCCAAGAATGTATTAGCACCTAATCCAAAATTGGGATTGTCTCAGAGTACTTGAAACTTGTGGCCCCAGTTGCTATCCTAGAAGCAGTGGTCATCAACAGTAGGAAAGACAGACGCATCCTATGGGGAGCCCTCAGAGGAGGAGAGCGCTAAGTGAGTTCCCGATGGGGTGGGTATGAGGAAACAGAAGACTACTCTCTAATCGCAAATCAGAGTCACAGACCAGGATGGAAGGCTTGGCCCTATTCCTTGGGGGCTATCTTATTTCATTTTATTTTATTATTCATTTTGCTACTGGGAACCAGGCCCATGACTTTCACACTGAGCTATCTCTCCTGCCCATGTTTAATTTGTATTTCTAACAGGATCTTGATATATCACTAAGTTGCCCAGGCTGAACTTGAATTGCTATCTTCCTACCTCCGCCTCACAGAGTGCTGGGATGCTGGGCCTGTGGCAGCAAGCCCAACAACCTTTTAGTTATATAGAATAGGTTATAGGTAATCCTCCGGACTCCCAAGGACCCCGGGGTAGAGCTGGAGGCAGGGAAGGTAGGGGTGGAATTAGCAGGAACCCGAGTGCTACCTTTCATCTCACCCCTGCTCCAAACACAGCAGCTCTGCTCGAGAGACTTAGCTAGTGTCTTTCCCTAGTAGAACTGCAGTTCTGAAAGGCTTTCCTCGCTGAAGTTCAGGTGCAGAGAAAATGACATCTTTGCATAGTATGCTGGCCCTTGCCTGGTTTTCTGTAACTAATCTGCATGGCCCTTTGGTGACCCCGTGATGACTTTGCTTTCCTTGCTCCCCTTGTGGAATTTCATGAGTCCTTCCTGAGACTGAAGTCAGAACCGTTGTGTGACGTCACTTGATCTGGGGCCAAACTCTATTTTTGAGGATATTCTGGATATAATTTTATTTTTTTAATTGTTTTCAGCTTTTGTTGGTGTGACTATAAACCAATACAACCACTGTGGAAATCACTATGAAAATTTCTCAGAGAACTGAAAATAGGAATACCACTTAAGCCAGCTCTACCTCTTCTGGACATCTTTCCAGAAGGGCTAAAGGCATCACGTGACAGAGACACATGCACACCCACATTTACAGCGCACAACCCACGACAGCACACCAATGGAGTATAACTGCCATAAAGACAAATTTGAAACATATGTAAGAAAATGGATACATCTTGGGACCATGATGTTTAGCAAAGTAAATCAGGCACAAAAGGTTAGGTACTGCATGGTTCCACATATGTGAGGAACCCAAAGTATGAATGATCAAAGGAGAAAAGTAAAAGAGAGGAGATTAAAAATAGGGAGGTAGGCTTCGTGGAGGTGGGTGGGAATGGGACTGAGGATGGGGTACGGAGAACAGGGGGAGGGGCACAAAGAGATCAAAACACCACTTCTTCAAGCGGTGTGTTGCCACCATGTGAGCTAATGTGGATCACAAACATATGCATAAATTATATTTTTAAAATTCTCAGCTTTCTGAAGATGAATAACATTCTGTCAGGTAGAGATAGGTAGACAGATGATTCTCTCACCTGCTCACCTGTCAGTGGACACTTACGTCGTTTCTGTTATAATCTTGGGCCCTGCGGATACTGCTGCAGTGTACACAGCAGTGCAGGTGTCTCCTCCAGGTACTGACTGCATGTCCTTCAGATCTCCAGAAGTGGGACTGATGGGTCACGTGACAGTCCTACGTTTAAGGTTTGGAGGGGCTGCCCTGTATGTTTTCCATAATGGCTCACCAACTATATCCCCGCCAACAGTGCGCAAGCATTCCCTTTGCCCCACACTCTCGCCGACACTTGTCACCTCTTGTCTTTCGTATAGCCGCCATCCCAACAGACGGGAGGCGGTAGTTCACTGTGCTTTTCCTGATTATCAGTGATGCTCAGCCTTTTTTTCAAATACCTCTCAGGCATTTGTATACCTTCTTTGGGGAAAATCTCTGCTCACTTTTTAATCACGTTATTTATTATTGCTATTAAGTCATATGAGTACCCTATCTATTTTGCATATTAACCCCTTCTTAGGTAAAAGGTTCACAAATATATTCTCTCATTCCATAAGTTAACTTTCATTCTGTTGTTTTCTTGGCTGGGCAGAACCTCTTTGATGTAGGCTCACCTCTTTATTTTTTGTAATTTAGTTTTAGTAGCAGATCTAAAATATCATACCAAGACCTATGTCAGGGAATCGGGGTTCTATATTTTCTTCAGAAGTTTCATAGGTTCAAATTTTACATTTAAATATTTAATCAATTTTGAATTAAATTTATGTATAGTATAAAGTAAGGGTAAGAGTTGTAGTTCATTTGTTTACGTGGGACTATCCCATTTCCCCAGCTCCATTTATCATGTATTCCTAATGCTCTTGTCAAAGTTGACTCCATATGTGTTGGTTTATCAAGAAGTTTGCATTCTGTACCACATCTGTGAGTCTGTTTTTATTTGGGTACCACACTGTTTTAATTACCATAGCTTTGCAATATTTTCATCAGTCAGAAAGTATTATGGCTCCAGTTTTGTCCTACATTTTTGAGATGACTTTGGCTACTTGGAGACTTCTGTCGTTCTATACAATTTCCAGGGGCTTTTTTTCTATTTTTTATATGGAAAAATGCCATTGAAATTTTCATAAGGATTCTGTTGATTCTGTAGATCCCTTTGGGGAGTATAGACAGTTTAGCAACAATACTTCCTCCAATCCATGTGCTCACAACATCTTTTCATTTATTTGAGTCTCAAGCTGTATCATTGGTGCTTAAAAACTATAACAAAAACCCATGAGTATACAGATCTTTCACCTTCTTGGTTAAATTATTTTCCTAAATATTTCATTCTTTTTTATGTTATCGTAAATGGAATTTTTCTGACAGTTCATTTTTAATCTATAGAAGCACAGCTGTTCATATATCTCACAACTGAATTCATTTCTTAGTTCCAACATATCTTAAGTGAGTTCTATAGAGCTTGCTATTTAAAAGATCACATTCTGTGCTGAAAGAATTTTCTTTCTTTATTTCCAAATTCAGATGCCTTTTTGTTACTAACTCTTCCCTATTTTCGGGGTTTGTCCTTTGAGCTGTATTGAACACAGATGATAGGAGTGTGCGTCCAGGGCTGGAGGAATAGCACAGAGGTCAGAGTGCTCACCTTGCAAGCCCGAGGTCCCAAGTTTGACTCCCCAGCACCCACATAAGCCAGATGTGGTGGTACATACCTGTAATCCCACACTTGGGAGGCTGAGGCAGGAGGATTTCTGTGAGTTTGAGGAGTGCAAGGCAAGCCTGGCTTACATAATGAGTTCAGGACCAGTCTGGACTACGAAGTGAAACCGGGTCCAAAAAAAAAAAAAAAGTGAGCATCCAATTCTGCTGCTAATCAATACCAAAAATGTTCAGCTTAGGACACTTTAGACTAAAAGAGAAAGAAAGGAGAAAGACACTCCATGCAAATGGAGAGAGCGAAGAGGTGGCTGTGTTCCTCTCTGCCAGAACAGACTCAAAGTCGAAAGTGCAACAAGCAATAAAGCCTTTATATAATGCTGTACATGGACAGATGGTGGTCAATTGATCAGCAAATCTAATAATTATAAATATATAGATACCCAATATCAGGTCACCTAAGTATATAAGGAAAATATTTACAGATCTAAAGAGAGAATGGAAGATCAACACATGTAAAATTTTCACATATCTTCCAAGTTCCAAATAGTAGTAAATCTTACATTGAGAAAAAATAAACTAGAAAATAGACCTGTCCACGAGAACATGGCAACAGAACAAGGGGCAAGCAGTGCGCCATCCCTTCCCGCACTGGCACGCAGAGATCTTACCTCTCGATTCATGACAGGGGCGTTAGGATAAGAGCCTGAGGTCATTGTAATAATGGGGGCAGCTGTGTTCTTTGAGCACAGGGATCAAAACCTTGCGTTCTTACTGATGTATCACGGCCTCCACACTTTCTTTGAAAATATCTAAGCTTGAAAGGGGAAAGAGTGGCTTTACAAGGCTCTCTACAGATTTCTGATTTCTATTCCTGAGTGAAACCCACTTTGAACAGGCAGAAATGGGGCAGCAGGGCAATACGTGGACCATTATTGTTTAAGTATATAAGGCAAAAAATAAATCTTCAGATCTCCATTGTCTCTGAAATAGTTCACCAAGAAAAATAGGGAGATAATATAATTGCACTTTAACTTTTATAGTGAATTCTCTGAGACATTTCTTCTTTCATTTTCTTAAGACCTCTTAAACAGCTATGGATTAACTGTTTATAAAACCTTTGGCTGCAGATTGGCAATGAAAATATTTGAGTTAGTAATTGGTACTTAATATAGTTCATGATACTTCTCAAGTGAAGCAGAGGAAGTACAGGTATTGTTCATAACCTGAAATTCTGATAATAATTCACTGTTCATAACCTAAACATTGGAACTCCCTTGTATGTGAAATTGGGGATGAAAGCATGCTATGCAGAGCATCCAAACAGCAGAGAATTTTTATGAACTGGTAATAAAAATGACAACCCATGGGGGAGATAGGCACAGTACATGATGAAGAAACCCACGTGGCTAAGAAACATCTGAAAGGGTAACACAGGAACATACTGATCAAAGCAATAAGGTAACATTTGCATCCACCAAACTGGCAAATACTTATACAGAAAAAAAAAAAAGTCTGGTGGATCTGAACCTTGGCCCAGATGTGGGAGATGGGAACTTGCAGTCCCTCACGGCAACAGTGTCAGCTGCTGAAGCCATCTTGGTATGTCAGTTAAACATGAAGACATACATACACCCTCCAATCGACAGCGCCACCACGGGGTGTGCACTCTGGCTTTTCTCCTGTATATCAAGAAACATATTCAACAACATTTATTGAGACATCATTATGAATTACAAATAGTAGGAAAGGCTAAATGTACATCAAGGGAACAAAAATAAATAAACTCTAGACTATTTAACTATTGTACGGTAGTTTAAGTGGACATTATCTTCTATGTTAATATACATGCATATATTAAACAACAATATTGAATAAATTACAGAATCATATATGTATTGTAGCTTATGTAGAAATTTAAAAACAGCATTACATACAATCTTTTGACAAATGTATAGACAGCAGTCATTAAAAAGAGGAGAAATAAGGCCCTGTCTGTACCCTCTGCAGAGTGCTAAGTACATATGTAGAGAGGGAAGCAGATTCAGGAGGCATGTCAGGGTACGACTCTACCCTGAAGGTTTTCTTTCTTACGTAAAACAGTTTGAAGCAAGTAGCTCACAATATTGATCTAATTAAACAGCCTGGTGGGCTCAAGGGTATTTCCAATACCTTTAATTATTACATAATTTAATAAAAACAAATGAAATTCTTGTCAGAGATTTACTAATCTAAGATGCATTCTCAAAAAGTGTGAATTGTGCCATACCCAAAGATCTCAAATCACCCAAAGTTGCACAGATCACTTCAAGCTAAGAGTCATATCCCCAAAATTTAAAGATCTAGGCCAAGTGTTGGCAACTTTTTTTTTGTTAAAGGCCAAACAGTAAATATGCAGGAATCTATGGGCTATACATTCTCTGTTGCAATTTATTCTGTTTTATTTATTCTCTGTTTTAATTTATTCTTCTATAGAAGAATATTTAACACAACTATTATTGCTTCGGTGCTCACCATGTGACAGGAATTATGCTGTGTTTACACGTATGACTTCTGTGGTATTCTTAACAACTTTATGGTAGAGGCACTGATCTTATTCTCCATATTCAGATGCGGAAGCCGAGGCTTACCGAGGACAACTGTGTCACGGAAGACATTTATGAATTAATAGTGATATTTGCTGTCGGGCGCAGACCCAGACGTGGTGCTTCTTCCGAATCCCGTTGCTGTCTCTTACATACATTTTTTGTCCACAATCTATCTTTAAATATTTTCCTAGAAAGGACTTGAAATGATTTCACCGATCAACTATTAGGAGTGAAAATAGGTACAATTAAGAGAGAATCGATGAGCTTCATCCAAATCTCAGTTTTTTTATTTTGTTCTTCCTCTTTATGCATCATGATAATTTAAGTTTCCAGCCTGATTTTTTAAATTCTAAATAAAAAGTAAACTACTGAGTCAGCACAGACCATGCTAGGTAGAGGAAGGCAGGGAAAAGTGAAGAAAATACGAGATTCTGGAGTAGCCTGAATTTCCACCATTTCCCAGGGTTTGAAAGGACACTACAGAGATAATTTGGGACTCCAGCTATCTCCCTAATTTGCTCTAGTACAGTCCTCCACTGAGGGGTGGGTGGGGGGAGATAGGTTGGATTATCCATGTGGGAAGGAAGTGCTGAGTAGAAGAGGAAGAGACAGAATTATCTGTATCTCCCAACGAGGAAGGGAAAATTCCACATCAAATCTTCCAAAGAAGTGACCCACAGCACCCTCAGGAGAAAGGCATCATTTGTATGGCCACTGAACTCAAATTCCCTAAGTCTATCAAACTTGGTCTGCCTTTGTTCCCACCGTATCCCCAGGATTTACGGCAGTCTCTAATACAAAATGAATACTCAGGATCTGACACACAGAGAATTCCAGGAAAAAAAGAAAGACTTGCCAGTAGCAATTTTTGATCTCCCAAGAGGATGCCCTGTACCATCAGAGCTACTCAGAAAACTAGAGAGATGAGAAAGAAGAGAAGGGGTTGAAGATAGGAGAAAAAAGACCCCTTTTCCAACTGTAATAAATAGCTCAAGGCTACAGTCTTGTCTGCAGTGAGAAGGAAGATCTTTATTGAAAATTGCAATGCTTACTGCACTAGACTTTTTAATAGCTAAAAAAAAAATGTTGACAGACTAATGGAATTGGGCTCCTATGCAGTAGGAGAGGGGTGGGGGGCTAACAGAACACAGCTGGTAACAGTTATTGGAAAAACAAATCAACTGCATGTATATATCTCAGTGGCCAGAGACAGTTCAATCAAATCAGTTACATTAATGATGTGATTAGAAAACAGGGATTCCCCGTTAAGCCAATCCTAAAGAATGGTTTTTCTAGGAAGGGTAATGCATTTAGGATTTCTGGTCACGTGTTTGTACCCCATCTTTCTGGTGATAAGTGACCCACTGTTGTAAAATGCTGTGAAAATGCAGCAGCACAGCACGAATAATGTGAGATTGTCCAGAGACGGTACAGGAAGGATCAGCCAGCTCAAGTAGCTTGAGGAGGCTTGTGTGGCCATCAGTGAGAGGTGCTCAGAGGCTATGAGGATGTGTAGGAAACACCATGGGAGAGATGTCCAGAGCTAGAGTCCGAGGCAGGAACCTAGGAAAACACACCCAAAAAGGTAAAGACAGCAACAGGGGAAGTTTCTGAAGAGGACTGAGGTCATTCCTGAGTGGTCACATGCACCAAGCGCTACAGGGACCTGTCCAACCCAAGTTCGGGGATATATGAGGTGTGACCAAACTATATAGTAAATAATTTAAAAATTTTAAATTCATTTTGAAAGACACATGCTATTCATCTCCCCAAAAATACTCCCCCTTCTCTCTGACACCCTGGTCCCATCATTCCTGCCATCTTCTGAAGCAGTTCCAGAAGTCCTCCCCTCTCAGAATGTCTGTACAGGGTCTGGTCCAAAACAGTGAAAGCTGATCTGAGTGGCATCTGGCAGAAAGGACGGGCCCCCAAAAGCAAGGGGGGGGGGGGCGGGGAGCAGTGGCAGGCACCTGACTTGCTGGGTCTCACAGCTGGCCTTCTCAGGCTCCTTCCCCAAGTCGCAGTGACCATGAAAGCAGCCACTCTGACGGGACGCAGGGTGCTCAGGCAGTCATAACGGTGCCGCTGAAGAGACGTGCAAGGGATGACTTTCAGAACTGCTTCAGAGAGTGGCACGACTGTTGGGGTAAACGTGTTCGGAGCAAGGGGAGGGTTTTGAAGAAGATTAATGACAATGTCTCTTTTACTGTGATCATTTTTAATTTTAAAAATTCACTGCATTTTTTCAATCACGCCTCATTGGATGGTGCTAGCAAATAAGCATGCCAACATTAACACTGTTTTGGTAACAGTGATACTCATTTTGCATTATTCATTAGTTAATCAGTTCCCGATAGGGGGGAAAACATGAATTATAGTTTCCTTTTCCAGAGTTAAATTGAGTTTTCCTTTGTTCTCTTAACCTATTGAGGGTTTACTTTTGTTTGGTCATTTGAGAATTTATTTAAATGAAATAATGTTTCTAAGTTGCCTAGAAAGAACCTAGCATAAAACTATGTCTAGCAAAAGCTAATTATTGTAAAGGGTCTTTTTTCTTCAATTGGATGGTTCTCAGCTGCAAACAAAGCTCTTGGGTAATTAATTGAGAACTCTGAATAAAGATGGACATCTTACTGTATGTATCTAGTTATGTGAGAATAAGCGTTCACGCAGAGAACTCAAAATAATTTCAATCAAGTTGAGATACATGATAGCCTAATACTACTTTCACTGACTATTCCAAAAAATTAATTTTAAAACTTCTAAGTAGCTGCAAGTGAAACTCCAGAATCCAATCCCATAAGACTCCCACATGCAATCAGTTCTCAGGACCTCACAACACATTCGCCTTTCTTTGCTTCACTCAGTACTCTGTGCGCTTCGTTAGATACGGGAGTCTTTGTTCAAGAGTTTAATAAAGGAGTCGAGGCATAAGATGACCATGAATTGTGATATGTGTGGGAAAGTCTTCTTTTGAAAATGGCTGGTTTTCCCCCGGATGTCTGTTGGATTCTGGGAGCAGCCGCCATTGCTTTTATCAGTCCGTTATTCACCTGAACTGCAGAGTGGAGAGCTCAGAAAGTAAAGTTAGTGCAAACCAGACACTTTTTATTCTAGAGATTTAAGAAAGCTTCACGTGTTTCTTTCCAGTTAACCTATCAATAGTGATGTCACTTAAATACTCATAAGGAATATTATCTCCTCATTATTGCCGGAAAACATGCTGCCCAATTTCATAGCTCAGCTGTCCCCATGCATGGATGGGTAATCTGAGTGAACTTGAACAGGAACAAGATTTTTAGAAACTCAGCTACAATCCTTGTTATAAATTTTAAGTAATCTATGGCTTTTAAAGAGTAAAAGAAAATGAAATGCATAATGTTTATTTTGTGCATCAAACTAATAGTGATGCTTTCTCCTGACTCAGTGTTAACACTTTAAGAGAAAAATGAAGGTGAACTCTTAAAGACTATTTCCATTATAGACAAAAAAAAAAAAAAAAAAAAAAAACAGATCCCAGGATATCTACTAGTCTGAGCCATTCTGCTCTGCAGATTCTGTGCAGTGTTAAAATCAGGCACAATGACTTCATGATTCTGTTGGTCTACTTCAACGCTTGTAGTTTTGACACTGCAAAAGGAGGAATTTTTTTTTTTTTTTTTGATAAAGAAGTGAAAATGATCAGGGAACTTCAGACCCTTCAGTTCTGAGTAGGTTTATTTAGACTTCCAGCTCTGTTCATTCCACATGTAATCACACCCACTACCTTTCCTCAGCCTGTTCCTGCTTGGGGATGTTGGACAGTAAATCTATCTGTGGCAACATGGCTAGGTCTGCTCTTAAACAGTGTCTCAAAGGTTAATCATAACACAGGCATCTCGAATGTGTCTTTGTTCATGTAGGAGGAGGCTCTCGCTCTGAACCCAGAGCTACTGTTGGGCCTTTCTCCCCTCCTGTGCCACAGCAGCCTCATGGGGAAGGAAAAGCACTTTGGGTTGTGGACTTAGCAAAGCTTCGTGTGTTCTTGTAACCTCCACTTAGAAGCTGTACGGTCTTTCATAAATCTTTGTTCTTCTGTAACTCTCAGAGTCCTAGCCTTAAGTAAGGGGATAAAAACCAGAGATGAGAACATGGATAATCTGGGTTCCCAGGCCTGAATGCCCCTGCATGGGATCTAGAGTGTCTTAGTGTCCTTGTGCTGCTATAACAGAATACTGGAGAATGGGTTTATGAGAAACAGAAAGGTCTGTCGTGCAGTTGTGTGGACGGGGGAACACGAGGTCAAGGCACCAGCAGTGGTATGGGCTTGCTCTCTGAGTCTTCACTTGTCAGAAAGCAGAAGGGCAAGAGAGCACCAACCCACTCCCACAAGGCTTTTCTGCAGTGGTACTGGTTCATTCCTGAGGGGGAACCTCATGACTTGGGCCCCTCCCTGAAGGCCCCAGCTCGCGACGCTGCTGTGCTGGGACTCGACTTCTAACACGTGAATTTGGGGACCGCATTTTAGACCACAGCAGTGGTTATAGAGCAATAATTATCAGTAACTGCTTCACTTACTTATTTTACCCCCAAATCACTCAATAACCCATTCGGCTGATTCTCATTTTCTCTCTCTCACACACACACAGTGTGTATGTGTGTGTGTGTCAGAGTGTGTGTGTCAGTGCTATGCTAAATGCTTAGAACATATTGTGGAAGCATATATCACTATCTCTGCTCTCTGGGAGGTATTATAAATCCTGGAAGAATTAATTTTTCAGAGCTTTTCACGGGGCTTTGTAAATGCAAAAACAAGTATGTCTGCTCCCGGCCAGTTTGGCAAGCGAAGGCTCAGGTTGTGTCAGAAAGGAAAGCGGTGCCTCCACCTTGTGGCCGTCGCCTTCAGCAGGCTGCTGGCAAGTCCTTGCTCTGTGTGAGCTTGCCTCTCTTGAAAACAGAAGCTTTTTGAATTTTTTGCCTGCTTCTTACTGTAACAAATATTATAGTTTTTGTTCTCAATAAATTCAAGGTTAGCTTTAAATAAAATGAAAGAGATAGCATTTTATTCGTGTAAGAAATAGTCATGAAGTGCTCTTCCTTTGACAATAGTTAAAAAATAAGCTGGGCATGGTGCTGCTGGCCTGTAATCCCAGCACTCTGGAAAGCTGAGGCAGGACGATGGCAAGTTCAAGTCCTGTCCAGGAAATTCAGTAACTTGATGATATCCTTAAAATTTTTTAATTGAAACAAAAAACAGGCTGGGAATGTAGTTCAGTGCAAACACCCTAGATCTGGAGTTCAATCCTCAGCACCATGAAAAAAACAAAGTGAAAACGATGCTGAGCAAGACATAGACTGCCTCAGAGCTCTGTGCCCTCAGAACCCCCTCTCTCCGGATCCCACACGTTCTCAACTCTCCCAAAGCTCACTGACTTTGATTTTTTTATGCCCTATGCAGTAATTTGTTTTAATCCCCATTACCAGTAAGATTTTGTAACTATTTGTTAAAGTAATGCATTCTTGTTAGAAGGTCAAAAGCTAGACACCCTCTTTCCAGGAGTTTATAATCTCAAGATGTTGGGAAGTATTGGTGGGTTGATAGTGCCACACCGAGTGCTATACAGGAGGCATAGCTAAAGGGCAGAGGGCATGGAGGGAAGGGAGGGGATGTCACCGCTGTGACCGAGAGTGGCTTCAGGGGGACTTGAGCAGAGCCTTGAGGAATGTTGTGATCAAAAGACAAGGTTGGAAGGCCCAGGAAGAAAGGCAAGGTTAGTGAGGAAGGCTGAGGGTAAGAGCAAAAAATGTCACATAGGAGAGCCCAGGACAGAGCGGAGGAGTGACAGGTGGGCCACACTGGATGCTGGACACGGGTGAGGATGCGCTGGAAGATTAGAGAGACAAGGTCCCAAAGGATCTGCTGCAGTGTGGAAGAGGATGGTTGTTGGTCTTTGAGGAGGAGAGAGAAAATAGGTGAGCTTTAGAACAGGATCGTGATGGGCACATGGACTGACAGAGGAGGAACAGAGGGGCATGGAGATGTCGGATGTCAGCAGACCCGTGGGAGGTGACAGCCACTGCTGGAGGCAGAGTGAGCATCCAAGGGCGGGAAAGGGACTCGATGCAGAGGAAACGCTGCAGTCTTAGGCAACTTCAGAGGCCCCCGTGCCACTTGGTTTATAATGATAGCTTCAGCAGCTACCCATATTAAAATAAAATAAGAAAACAATAAAAGTTTCCCCAAATCCTCTCTTCAGCGTGATTTAGAAAGATATCTACCCCCTAATTTTCATTTCTTGTTGGGTTATTTCCTTAAGCCCGGTCTGTCATAGCTTCTGATGTAGTCATTCATTGCTTTGAAATCCATCCTCTCCCACCCATGTCCCAGAGCTGGTCTTTACCCCACATCTAGCCCTTCCCTCCTTTCCCCTAGTCCGTGTCCCAGAAGACAGACCACTGTCTTTATCACCCCAACTCTTGTTGGTTCCTTGGGCTTGGCCAATGAGAAACATCAGGGCAGAAATGGGAAGGGACTAGTACTGTGTCCCTAAATGCAGTAAATTCCCACAAATTTAGTGGCTTAGAATGACACAGATTTATTATCTCGTGGTTCTGGAGTTCAGAAGTTCAAAAGTAGTTGCAATGGATTGAAATGAAGGCATCAAATCAGCAGCGCTAGTTCCTTCTGCAGACTTCCAGTGAGAACTTTACCCTTTCTGGTTTCCAGAACCATCTGTCGGCTTTCCTTGGCTTCTGGCCTCTTCTTTCCCCTTCAAATCCAGCCACTTAGCACCTTCTCCCCTCTCTAGCCTCCACTCTGTCCTTATTCCTACCCTCACTGCTGGCCCTCCCCTTCTCCCCATCACTCATGGGATTACACGAGACCCTCTCAGACACTCCAGATAGTCCTGAATATTCTTCCCATCTCAAGATCTTTATGGTGAGTGTATCTTTAAAGTCCTTTGTGCCGCATAAGGGAACATGCTCACAGATTCCAGGGAGTGAATAATAGCCTGTTTTGGTTGCCATAGTCCGGCCCACACTTACAAACTCATCCCATCACTAAATTGTACTCAGGTTCCTAGCTCCCTGATGCGCCTGGCATGATGCCTAATTGACACATGACCAGGTCTCGTGTAGAACCGGTGCACACCTGTCTAAATGCCAATGCAGAGTGCAAGGTGGTGCACTTCAGAAAGACAAGGAATTGTTAGCAGAGCAGCCAGCACGACACACCACGGAAAGCTCACATCTAGAAAATAAATATATCTGATTAGGTAAGTATGCAGAACAATATGCCCTTTTCCTCTCACATCCAGGGAAGAAAAATGATGGCCGACCCAGAGTCCACAGCGGAACGTTTCCTCTTTGATTTTGTTTATGTTTCAATCAAGTAGGGAAAGTGACTTTGTGACCTCACGTAAGTGGTTTCTGAGCCACGGCGTAAGCTGCTGGCAGAGCTGCCAATGAGAGCTCTCCATTCTTGCTCAGGCGAATCGTCCTGACATATTGTCCCAGGCTTCTCTTCTTGCCTGAACAGCCAGGCTAGGCCATGAAAATGCAGGGCAGCCATTATTCTTTTCCTTTGTAGAAACTATTTCCAGTTCAACCAGCTTGTGTTTCAAATCTCCTTCATGGCTGGAGGAAAGGCACAGCTTTCAATGCGCTTCCCTAGCAAGCGCCGGGCATTCGCATCCGCCGCTACACATGTGGTCATTTCTCCACATTAGCTTGGAGTTTGGATTCTCTGCCGGGCACTCAGTGCAATTCTCTTCCTAAGAACTTCATCGCAATTCGTGAAAGTAAGAAACAACGTTCATGCCCTGTAAGAATTCCTGTAGGCAGTACTTATCAAGCCAACAGTAGGGTCTTCCAAATTTTAATCTCTCAGCGATATTTCCAAAAAAACATCTGTCCCATTTAATAACCCAGAGCAGGTGGGCTGTGTCTGTCTGTCCTGGATTTACTATTGACAGTCTTACTACTGTGTTTCTTTTGTTCTCTCTTCTACCATGATGATGATGATAATGATGATAATGATTGCAATTAGCAATATGTTTGTAAATATCCCAGATTATGAGGTATTTACATATGCTTTGTCAGGGACCCTCCACCCCAGGCCACAGGCTGGTGGCAGGAACTGGGCCACACAGCGGCTAGTGTGTGAAGCGTCATCTGTACCCACGGCCAGTCCCCATCACTATGTGGCCACCTGAGCTCCACCTCCTGTCAGATCATCACCAGCATTAGATTGTCATAGGAGCACAGACTGTACTGCAAACAGCACATGCAAAGGGTCCAGTTGCACGCTCCCCACGAGAATCTAATGTCTAATGGTCTGAAGTGAAGTTGAGATCATGATGCTAGCACCACCATCCTATCCGTGGTAAAACCTCTTTCCAAAAGAACAGTCCCTGGTGTGAAAAACGTTGGAACTCCTGCTTTATAATATCTGACCATTGCCTAGACTGATAACATATACAGCCAAATTAAAAGGTTAGTACAGGCTTTATTTAAACTTGTTTTAAACAATAAAGACCATAGAGTTGGGAGTAAAAAAACAAAACCACTTTCAAAAAGTTCCTTCAGTCATTCATCCATCTACCTGTTGAATAAATTCACATGGGTAGTTCCCACAGGAGCTGAGTCCCTGCCCTGGAGGGCTTACAATAATACATGAGCAAAGACCAGCACTGCATTACAGCATGGAAAGGGCTCCTGACCAAGACTGCTGGGATCACAGAAGCCTCCCTGGGTGTCACACCTGGAATTGGTCTGTAGGGATGAGGAGGCTGTTTGAAGGGAGAGGGAGAAGCAGGCATATTCCTGATGAATGAAACTGTATAGGAAAAACACGGGAGGAGGAGCCCCGTCCAGCCTTCAGAGCTGCAGAAGAATGAGCCAGACGACAGAGGAGGGGTTTCAGCCCAGGGTGTCGCCACAATGAGAAGTCCTGGCAGAGAAAGGAGATTAGAGAGAAGGCAGCTCTCGAAATTGTCCATGTGCAGTTAGTGCTGTCACGTCTGGTGAGCAGAAAGGGAAGACCTGGCGAGAAAGATATACTCCATCTCCAACCAGATTGCCATTGAGAGTTGAGCTAGCTCCACAAGTGGGAGACTGCTTCATCTTTCATTATCAGTGGTATTTCTGTGTTTAAATATAGGGACTTTAAAAAACAGAACAAGAAACAAAGGTTCCTGAGGGAAGTACACTCCCCAGCTCTCCACCAAGCCTCCTCATCTTAGCAGGTGCTCAAAGCAGCACCGCCACCATGCGGCGGTGTGGCCACGTTGAAGACTGGACGATTTCTGAGCACTGACGGAATCTTGTCAAAAGGTGACTATGCAAATGATAAAAACACAGAGCAGCTAATGGGAAACGCTCAGAGTTCGGCAGCGGCCTGTAACGTGCCAAGCCTATGTGTGGCCCTCAACTTCCTGGCCCTTTATACAATTATGTGCTCAGACAAGCTGATTCAGGATTCTTTGTGTATCCAGAGAGCCATTTCATGCTTGGAATTTGTATTTGAATGAAGTTTTCTGAGCATTATTGGGACATTTTCCTAAATGATTATTGTCTAGAACATGGTATCAAGAGTCTCAGGCAGCTGTCAACAGGTAAATGTCTTTGTCTCAACTCTTTAGTATTTGGGCCTCATAACTTAGCCTGCCTGGAACATTCTGTGCAGGTCACCGTTTCTAAAACCTCCTTTGGTCTGCAAAAGGTACAAGTGATTTTGTTACATTTGGTGCTTCAGGCAGTGTTTCTAGAAAGCCCAAGGTAGGCTGAGTACCCTGAGGGTACTTACTAAGTACTCTGAGGTTTAACTTACTGCATCATGGGAGTGAAGACATTTCTTATAACTGTGGAGCAAACCAGCATTTATTAACTCAGTCATGATTCACCGTGGCAGCCATGATTAACTGTGGTCAACCTGTCAGGATCTCGACACAGAGCAGGTGTTCTTGAGGCTCAAACTTCATCTGTAGACTAATCTCTTGATAAAAATTGTAATGTTATGGCATTGATAGTAGGTATGAGAAAAATAGGAGTGGGTCATGGGCTGTCATGTCCCCAGCCCCTTCCTCGCTGGCCCTTCTTCCCCTCCTCTGCTTCCTAGCTGCCATGTGTGAGCAGCTTTCCTGGGCCACATCTTTCTACCATGTTATTCTGCCTTGCGTCAGAACCACAGGAATGAAGCCAGCCAACCATGGACCAAATCCCCGAAACAGTAAGCCAAGATAATTCTTTCCTCCTTTAAGTTGTTTTTGTCAGTGTTTGAGTGAAGAAAAGCTAACATGAGCATTGGTAAGTGCTACCAACCAGCTAAGCATGTTTTGTGAAGGTAGCCCAACAGCCCCTTGAGCTGGGACTGCCATGATTTGGAGCTAAAATAAATACAAACTTAATCTAAGTCTTATAAAAACTTCATTGATGGTTGGAGATTTAGTTCAGTGACAGAGCACTTGCCTAGCATGTGCGAAGTCCTGGGTTAGATGCCCAGCACCACAGAAACAAAAGATTTCATTGAGCCAAACCAAATACTTTCTACATGACTTGCCTACAAAAATGCTTACAGTACATATTTTAATTTTTTCTTACCACCCAAGTTCTTAATCATTTAGGAAATATTGAGCATTTTTACCTGTATGTGTCTTGGCCTTCCACTAAGAAGAGAAAATGTGTTTATATAGAGAGCCTCAAGCAAGCTCATGGATTTGGTAATACTTTTGTTAAGGAAAATTGTGCTATGATATATGAGCAGGAATATATGAATTGAAACACAGAACTTATTACTCTGTGCCAAGGAACAGTAGTCACCTTGGTCTACCTTGCCCTGAGACATAGCTTGACTCTAAGGTTATTAGGTACTCCAAGGGGACAGCAAATAGAAATATGCCTTCCATAAGAATTTCTCTTAGGTGGGTTTCCTGAATGTGATATTTCCTTGAACCACACAAAGCTACACATATACATTTCTGTACCACCTCTGTCTGGTATGACTCTCTCTCTCTCTCTCTCTCTCTCTCTCTCTCTCTCTCTGTCTCTCTCTCTCTGTCTCTCCTTCCCTCTTTTCCTCCCTCCATCTCTCACGCCCTCCTGTCCTCACCACCCCATCTCTTTCTCTCCCCCCTCCCTGCCTCATCTCTTTCAATTCTCAGTGGAATGTGATACTTCACAATTTTTTAAATCATGTGATGATCTTTAACATCTCATATCAGTAGCAGCTCAGCTGTAGATGGCTCTATTTAGAAAGAAAACATCTATGTCACAGCTGGTCATTTTTCTCCCCTTGAAAGGGCTATAGATTTTCCTTCAGTCTCATCAAACCAATTCCCCAGGTGTGCTGCTGGGAGGTGATGCTTTTTGGCCACACAATGGCTACCTCAGTGACATCAGACAATGTCAGAAGGTGTGAGAAGACCTCTTCTCCCTGGCCAGTCCATCTTCTGTACATCCAGATACTGAGGCTGAAAGTGAAAGATGTCACATCCTAAATTTATTTATGGAGCTTCAGTTAAAATGATTATACACAATATTGATACTAGAATTTTTAATAAATTAAATTTTTTACAATTTATTTTGTTATAGGACAGAGAGGAGACTTGAGCCTAGGCCTAGAGTGACTTTGCTACCAGTGAAACTCAAGATGAGTTGGCCCGTGTTTACAAAATGCGCAGAAAACCTTGCACGATTGAGTCTGTAGGCAGAAGTAGCTCCATCCTGTTCCCTAGCCACTTCCATATGCGAGAAAAATGTGTTTTCTAAATTTGGTGATCTGTTGGCCTACTCCCAGACTCCCCTCGCTCCCCAGGAGTTCAGCAAACAGCAGGCCGTGCCCCCTCCTGGCACCTGGGGTGGGGATGAGTCTGGGAAGGATTGAAAGCTCTTCCAGGTAGGGCTGCGGGACTCCAGATTGAACTGGATCAAACTTGTCCTTTTCTCCATCTGAGGAGACCCTATGTGGAAAGGAGAAGTTAAGGAAATTTGCCAAGCAAATACATCTGCTCAGGTGCCTGGGAACTTAGTGGAAATAATGTCCCAGCTCTTTCTAAACCCCCTCCCTGAAATGTCCACGCTGGCCCAACTCCTGTGCGGCTCTCGAGCCCTTGGCTTCTGCGTCTCATATGTACTTTTCCAAAACACCCTTCTCTGCCATGCCACTTTTCTCCATTAATTCTCATAAGCTATGCCCAAAGGGGCTGGCAGGAATGACCACCCCAGAGAATGAAAACATCAGAATTCCTAAGCCTTGCTCTGCTTGGGTGTGCAGCCAGAGCACAAGGGAAGCTACCAGTTCTGGTGCAGTGTACGCTCCCTTACACCCTCTGTCTCCTTGCATGTAATATTTTTGTTGAAACATCAGTCTCAGGACCCAGGCATCCCCAGGCGACAGGGACGGTCAAGGTTTTATTTTGGGGTGAAGAGTCCTTATAACCCCTTCTGTGATTGTCAAGATGAGCAGGGGAGTAACACTTCACTCATTCACAGGTACATAGAGTGTATCTCCTGCCAGCTGCACAGCTAAACGGGACCCTGCCCCTCATCTTGCCCTCCATCTTCTCCCCGCAGCCTCACACAATGTGGCCAGCCCCGTGACGCAGCTCCCGCTTCATTCTCCCACCTTTCTGACCACCTCTCCATAGTCACATCTCAGGGAGAAGCCTAAAACTTGCTCCCATAGTCAGGTTACGCCTTCTCTAAAATGTTCAGTGCCTTACCATTGCCTCCAAAATAAAGCCCAAACTCCTGAGAAGCACCGTGAACTACTGACAGCTTCCCTAATAAATCATGTGTCGCATCTTAGGGTCTTTGCATACGCCGCTCTCTAGCTAGAGTGATTCCCCCGTTTTTACCTGGGGAGCTCCTACCGATACATCAAAACTCATTTGAGATGATACCACCTCTAGCAGATCTTGACTACCAACCTCACCCATTATCTGTTGTTCTGTTCCTTCTTATTATTTGAAGTTTTCCCACAATTTTATTAATATATATTTGTGGCATAATAGTTATATTAAACTTGGGGAAACGGTGCACATACTGGATCTTGGTCATCTTCCCCTTCCGATCCCCACCCTCCAGGCTCCTTGTCCCCAGATCTCCTTCCTATTTAATGTCCTTCCTTTCTGTTCCCTTAGTGCTTTGTGACTGCATCTCTCACTGCAGATACATGAATAATTGTCTTATTTGTCCACTTTATTCCTCACCCAGACTGAGAATTTATTGTAGATACCAACAAGACAAACATTTCTCTCGACATCCCCAGTAGAGTCTCTGGCTCATACTAGGTGCTTATAAAGTGTTTCCTAAATAAAGACAAACTAGGGTGTGGTGGGGAGACAGAGGGTCACAAATCTGTAACAAGGCGCCATAAACAGAGGAGAGCAGTGCCCAATGAACAGGACCTATACATATGCAAGGGAAGAGGAAAAGGCTGAGGAAGTCTCCTGGTGAAGGGGGACATTCAGGGGATCACCAGACCTCTGGGGAGAAGTCTGGGAAGATTTCCCCTGTATGAGCAACTCTGGTGAAGACAAGAAGTGAGCTTGGAGGTAGAGAGGACAGAAAATATCAGAATGACCCAAACAAGGGCCTGAACTGTAAGCCTGGGACCTGTAGGCAGGTAAGGACAGATGCAGACACTTCCGGCTTGAGTAAACGGTGGTACCGTTCTCAGGATTAGAAGTCAACAGGAAAAATTGCTTTGGGGACAAAGGCAGTGAAGACTGCCTGCTGCTGTTGAGTTGGAATGGCCTCCTGGACGTCCAGGCGAAGGGGCTTAGCCGCCAACTGCATGTAGGAGTCTGAAGCTCAGAAAAGAGTCGAGCCAGGGATGAAGATGCTCGCTATGTATAATTTCTTGAAACTTGTGCTTCCGTTCTGTAATGTAATACTGGTGCCAAGAGATTTCAGTTCCGGGTGAGGACGGCTGGGGGAGAGATAATTGGTCCCACTTCTGCTACTGATGTGGAGACGAGGCCTCGGGCAAGCTGCTCAACTGCAGGTGATGCCTGTAGAAAAAGAGACAATTAGGGAAACCTGAAGAAAGGTGTTGGCCCTACAACAAATTTCGTCCTGCCTTCTTGGCACTTCCCGGGAACCCGGAAGTCATGCTACTCAGGCCGTCCTTCCTGTTTCGCTGTTTCACTGCCCCGAAACTGTGCTTCCAAGGACCGCCAAGTATGAGAAGTGAGTTTCTGCCTTCATTATTTGAGAAAGGGTAAGGACCCCTGTTACTGCCCAGACCTCTTTAAGAGATACCACTTCCGTGGTACAGCAGACGTTTTTGTTCTTTCCCTCACTGCCCCCCGACCCCCGCTTGGTTCAACAACTTCTCTTTGTTCCTGTTCTTGCGCAGCCTGCAGAGAGCCCACCTGACTGATTTGTCGGTAATTCTGTCGCATTTCAGAGTCTAGGCTGATAAATGCTTTCTTTCTGGGACCCAACTAGAACAGCATTTTTGCAAAGCAGCGCCGTGTGCTTTTCCTGGCTAGTTTGTCTTAAATAATTTGCCCTGAGAGGAAACATTTTAATTCAAAGGTTCCTGACAGCCATGGCACCGGGAGTTATGTGACATGCTCATGGTTGGTTGTCTACTATTCCAAACATCTATGCTCAATGTGTAAACGGGGATTGTTGTGGAGCTCAAGCATTTTGGGTCACTTAGGAGGGACTAGTGTTTAACCAAACACTTTCCAGGAACCGTGGTGAAGCTTTAACAAGGGAATTAGTCATGTGTGGAGAAAAGGGGGGCTCATTTTAAATCGAGGGGCTGTAACAGGAAAAAAAAATCATCACACTTGAATATCAACCAGTGACTGTTTCCAATGGAGGCAATATCGCAGGGGCACCCAGGGAAATTTAAATGATGCATGACAAAAATTCTCAGAGAAGCACAAAAACCAATCATTCCTTCCAGTATGCTGAATTGGATACTGCAGTGGGGCAGAAGCTGGCAGTGCGTTCACTGAAAAACACCTGAAAAGATTTACTTCAAGATTCAGAGCAAAGGTGCAAGCTATTTTGAATTGTGCTATGAGGTATATTTTCTAATTTAAAAAAAAAAATGCTCAGTAGCTTAACTATAGCCTCTGCCATACTGGCTGAGTGTAAGGGACTTACTGCCTCAACCTCCAAAGAGATGACATGTGGTGATCAGTCCTGCTTGGTCTCTGCCAGGAAGCACCAGGCTACAACCAGCCTTGGCGGATGCCCTAGGGAAATGGGTTTTCTAGGAATGCTTTTTTTTTTTATGCATTGCAAATGTGGCTCAAATACAAACATGTTCAGCTGACTTTCTTTTTCCTTAATGAACAGGTAGGCGATCAAATCATCGAAATCAATGGGGAAAGCACAAGGGACATGACCCACGCCAGAGCCATAGAGCTCATCAAATCTGGAGGACGGAGGGTGCGGCTGCTGCTGAAACGGGGCACGGGCCAGGTCCCGGAGTACGGTACGTCACGCCTTCTCTGCTCCCTGCTCCTGCGGCTCCTGAGCACTTCAGTGCCTCAGCTTATTTATAAATAAGTTCTCTGTTTCTACCTCAGTATATTTAGCTCTCAATAGATACAGCTATATGTGTGTACATTTGAATATTTAAGCCCTAGGGGTATACATGTGTGAGCTCTCTCTCTCTCTCTCTCTCTCTCTCTCTCTCTCTCTCTCTCTCTCTCTCTCTCTCTCTCTCTCTGGCTCCTTCTGTTAGAAAATATTTAGAGTAGCAAATGTGTGACCTTTTGGGGCATCTCTGAGCGTGCGGGGAGATCTGGCACCACTTACATATTGCAACATTGGCAATTTGGCTGATAGTTTTCTGTTCATTTGAGTCTACAGTAATTTACCAGTTATTTCTTTGAGTGGCTTATGTGTTAGACTGCCCCTGTGGGGTTTGTAAGTGGGGCCGGGGGATAAGCAAGAAGGAATCTTAACTTCAGTTCATGCATTGATTGCATTTCCTTGCTGTTCACTCCCATGATGTGTTCCTGCATGCTTCAGAAGAAATTTGAAGTACAGTTTAATTCACAGACTTATCAAAAAGAAGAAAACCCTTAAAGTTGTTGGGGTTTTTTTTCCCAGCAGCCCATAATGGGCACCACTGACTACATACATAGTGTGTCAGAAAAAGTTAAGTGTTAGTTATAAGAAAAGCATCAAAATCTCAGCTGGTCTTTCAACACAATGTCAGAAAGTGATAGCACACACTTACAATCCCAGCACTCTGGGAGCCTGGAGCAGGAGGATTGCAAGATTGAGCCCAGCCTGGGCAATTTAGCAACTTAGTGAGACCCCCATCTCAAAAGAAAAAAAAAAAAAGGTCTGGAGATGTAGCTCAAAGGCCCTGGGATCAATTTCTAACACCATAATCAATCTCAGAAAGAGACAGAGACAGACAGACGTCAGCGAAGATCAGAATAGACGATAATGTTGATGGTAGGAAAAGATGTAACTGCTGATCTGTATAATGGCCTAAAGTGGTTGATCTTTATAAAGTGACTCCCACCCTTCCATGTCCTCCCCAGAAGAACCTCGGAGTACTTTTCCCTTTCCAATTGGAATTTTTGCACGCACTCTCTAAATAAGTAACATCTCCTTATGTAGCAGGACAGACTGTATCTTGAGTTCTATTGAAATACCTGAACTCAGAGGCCCTTGAAGACACCTTGTTCCCAGTGTCTTGACGCCCCTCACTCTGAGAAGAAAAGCACTAGACATTTCTGTGGGGCTGTCTCCATGCCCATGTAAATATTTTATCCCAGGTTCCCACCCATAATACCTGGAGCTAATGAAATATTTTTAAATATTAATATTAACAATAAGTCCAAGCAGGACCCTGCTAAGGGACACCAGTAGGAATCCTTTTGTAAAGAATCTGAACACTTGGAAGGTAGAATTTTTTGCACCCAGGAGTGTTAACTGACTCCATGCTATCGAAGTGACCAGTGAATTCTATCATTTCTAGCACAGACACCTCATTTTAGAAGTATCTCAACTCATGGCAAGACCTCTTATCTATACCAAGGAATTTCCACGGAGTTACTGTTGTTGTTAGTGTTCCAACAAGGTAATCCTCAAAAAATAAATCCAACCAGCATGGCTGGCCTCAGCTTTCTGTTCTTCTGGAGAAGCGCTGTTTAGTCTGTGTTTTCAGCCTCCCCATACCAGTTGCTTGTGTATAGGGAGCAGTTGGCCAGTATCATTGACCAATTTGTGGGATAAGTCAGGTTTTTATTCGAGACAATTTTAGGTATATGATGCCACCTGAAATCATCTTGATTAAAAAATAAAAGCATGCCGTAAAACAAGACAATGCAAGATTATGTCAGCATTTCATTAGTTCTTTTTTCATACGTGCATAAAATATTCAATTTTAATGTAAACCTTATGTATTGCATGTATACATATCAATAAAATGGGAAAATTACAGAGCTGCCTGGGAAAGCAGTAGTCTTGAGCTTGTTGTCCCACCTGCAGTTTTGAGTAAGTCAGTTAGGAAACACTGAAAACTCAGGCCTGTGCATGTGAATGTTAGAGGTCAAACTTATATTATTGGTATAGAACCAGAATCCCAAGAGAAAAATTAAATAAAAGTTAGCACAGGAACATTGAAAAGCTTGAGACTTTAATAGATGCAAATATAAAATTTCCTTATAGAGACAACTCATGGCCACCAGGTTCCTAGGACCTGCTGGGGAAGAAAAAACTTTTCTAAGAATAAGTTCGTAATCAGAAATCGCAAACTACATGAAGAAACTAACTATAATAAAGAGGAATTAGGAGACATAAGAATTGGAAAATAAGCAAATGGCCCCAACATAACAAAGGATATGAACATAATGCAAACAAATACTTCTATAAATTTTACTCACATAATAAAATTGAAAACCATTAAGAATAAGACAAAGAATATGATTTTTTTTGTATGTGTGCTGGGCATGAAACTCAGGGCTTTCTGGTGCTAAGCACAATCTCTACCACTGATCCACAGCTCTGGCCCCTTGATCTCCAAATTCTCTGGGATGTTGCTCTAGTGAAATAGAGTTACAAGAACATTTTTAAAAGCTTTTTAGGGAGAGTTTGACATCTCTTACTAACAAAACAAGTAGGTATGAAGTCTACTCTTAAAAATAACATACCAGCTGAAATGGATAGATAACATTGTTTATGACAATTTCACAATCAGTTAATCAGGGAAAATGTGATGCCTATTTTAACTCAGCTGTTTGGCATTTTCCATCTCTCAGCATTTTCCAAGATAATTTACAATCTGTTTTTGACCAGATTGAGTAGATGTTCGCTAGACTGGTAACAAATAGCATTTCAACTTTGTTATGTAAGTCAATTCAAAAAACAAGATTGAAGTATTTCATTAATTCTTAACATCATCCAGAACTCTGGCTAAGTTAAAAACTCAAACTAGCCAGCCCAGAAGACTTTTAAAATCTGTGGGCACAGTTTGGAAATGCCAGTTGTCCTTATGCTTAGCCATGGCAGTTTTGTGGATTCTTTCTAAATACTTTTCTAAAATGTAATGTTCAGTCATGCTTGCTGATCACGTTGGAGTTTACCATCTCCTTACTAGATTGACAGGCACTTCACAGTGAAATAAGCTTGGCATTGGTGGCACAACAGGAAGAAGTTAACTTCCGTTAAGGAGCAGTCAAACTTAGGTAGACCTTAGTCCTTGGGGAAAATCTAAGCCAAAAGGGAAGCTGTGATGATGAGGAACCCGGATAGCATCTTTGAGGCTAATGCCATCAAATGATGTACCCGGCATTAATGAGAACTCTTAGAGGAGGGGTGGGCTGCCTGAGCCTGCCCCATTCATTCAGAGACTTGCTAGGAGGGCAGAATCTAGTGGCGCCCATGGCTAAGATTTATTACAGCACTGGAGTAATGGTACACAGTGGGATTGTAGGGGAAAAGACGCAGAGTCTGGAGGCCTCTGCAGGCAGGCTTCTCTAGGCCCTGCCTCACGTCAGGAGCCACCCAGCATGCGTGTTCCTTGCCCCCAGCAACAGAATTGCAATAACAGACCCAGGGACTTCATTAGCAGCTCAGCATGCATGATTTTCGCTGGGGCTGGTCATGCCAGGCACCCTCTGCCTGGAACACAGCAAAACCCCAGACTCGCAGAAGGAAAGCAGATGTTCAGCGCAAACCACATCGTTTGTACAGTTTAAGTACCAATAAGACACCCTTGTCATTTAGTCCAAGGTTTGGAGTCCTGTAGGGCAGTATTTACCAGTCATGTTCCCTGATTCGGCCCAGGACCAACCTTAACAACAGGGTAACCAACCTGCTGTGCTGACTGTGCTGCATCAGGACCAAGCCCACGAAATGGCCACACCTGTCGGCCCTCAGTCTCCTAGCCCATAGCTAAGGTACACAATTCCTCCAATATCAGTTGTATGAAACAGAATTATATTTGTTGTCCAGGACAATGTGTTTTAACAGAATTTACACAGCTTGCTGACAGTAACAATAGCAACAAAAGAAAATGTTTATCAGTAGATAGAAAACGAAGAATATAACCTACTCTGTCCAAATGTAATTGAATTACAGTAAACTGAGTTTTTGGTCCAATATTAATTTAAGCCTATTTGTTTCCTTTCTTTGCCTTGTAAGATCCTAAACTTGGCCTAAAAGCCATCCTTAAAAGATTGGTAGTGAGAGTTATCTGAGTTTGTAGGAAATGCACTTTACCTGCGAGGGATCCTGCTGGCTTAGGTCCACCTGAGAAAGCGTGGACTTTGAGGATGGGGAGATGACACACAGAGGCGAGATTTTAGGCAATGCCTACCAGTGCTTCTTCTGATTGCCACAGAACCCAGAGTTCTGAGCAACTTAGAGGCAAGGCCCTTATCTGGACTCAGGATTTGTCAAGGAAAACTGATCTTTCCAGCAAAGGAAATGCAAAACTCTTGCTCTGAGTTCTTAAGGTGATCTGTGACAGGGAGATAGGTGCAGGTACCATCTAAAGGAAAAAATCCCCAGGGCAATCTGTCAGTGAGATAGCCAACTATCTGAAGTATGGAAATGAACAGCTGTAGTGAGCCAGCGGCCATTACTGTAAGGCTAATCTCAGGTGAGCCCTCAGCCAATTGATAATAGTGGCTGCACCTAGAGGCTCTTGGGCAGCTGCAAGGGGGCTGGAGACTGATACGAGTTTTGAAGGAGACTTTGCTTTGATGGTTAAGTCCTTGAAGGAGAAACTGGGAGAGAGGTGCTTCAGTTCAGCTCTAGTCCTCAGAGCAAGCATTTGTTTGTGATAAACTCCTAGGAAAGTGTGAGCCCCTGCTCCCCTGAGGTGCAGCCTCCTTGAGAGGCAGGAGGAAGGAAACCTGCTCCACCCACTAGGGCAAGAATCAAAAGAAGGTACGGGGAGCACCGCGCCCTCCTGAGCGCTGCTCCTCCTCGACATCCTAATTAAATCTTAAATGGCGAAGAGAGCCGGAAATGTACATCATGGGTGTAAAACTGCACAGGAATGCATTACACAAACTAACGCCCGGCCCTGAGGCACAGGTGTCCTTCGTCAGTCCGCAAGACCTACAGCATGATCGTACATTTGATTTGTGTGGTAAACAGGGGAAGTAGAAGATGGAAAATATCCCCAACACAGGCAGATCAGACCAAAGAGGAGCGTTTGCCTCGGTCGCCTCTGCTGTTCAGGCTTCATCAAAATAAGGCACATTTGCTTTTCAGTCTTAGTTGGTGCTTTGGCCTATGTGTTCTCTTAAAAAGCAACAGGGCAGGGGCTGGAGGAATGGCTTATTGGTGAAAGCACTTGCCAAGCAAGCACTAAGACAAGCACTAAGTACCCAAGTTTGATTCCCCAGTGCCACACAAGCTGGGTGTGTAATCCCAGAACTCGGGAGGCTGAGGCAGGAGGATTTCCATGAGTCCAAGGCCAGCCTGGGCTCCGTAGTGAGTTCAGGACCAGCCTGGGATACAAAGAACTTGTCTCAAAATAAATAAATAAATAAATAAATAAATAAATAAAAATAAAAAGGCAACGGGGCAGGTCTTCATGTATAGAACCCTTTTTGTTTTGTTTTGTTTTGGTGGTACTAGGGATCGAGTCCAGGGCCTTTGCACTGAGCTGCCTCCCAGCCCATTTTTCAGTTTTCAATTGTGAGGCAGGGTCTTACAAACTTCTAAAATTGCCCACACTGGCTGGGAAATTGCAATCCTCCTGCCTCAGCCTCTCAGAATGCTGAGGAGACAGGCCTCCACCACTGGGCCACCCAAACACAGTCCAGTTGTCTTGCAGTCTACCGGTGATGTGCAGGAGGCTAGGCAGGGCTGACCAGCAGAATTCCCATGACATGAGTGGTCCATGCAGATGGGTAGAGAAGTCGCCACCCACTGATCACACCTCTGCTACGTGTCCATTCCCATAGCTCATTGCATCTTTGATCGTATTTGTCATAGTTAGGCCCTCAGTAAGTGAAATTGTTTACATTGTGTAAGTGTAATAAAGCTGAAGTAGGTAGAGAAAAGATCTGTCCAGCCAGTGACTACAGCTAAAGAAATGCACAGACCAAACGGTTGTTGAGTTAAACATCTTTTATCAGTAAATTCAAATGACTCAGAGCAATTGCAGCAGACCTGGCCTTGCCCAGGACGGACAGAGCAGGGCTCACCTGTCTGCTTCGTCATGATGTATGGTGATGAGTATCCCCTCTACTGAACCGAGAGCTGCAGCCCCCCTGCTCCGGGTGTGGCACTGCCGTGCCGCGGGGAGGCGGTAGTCCTGCCCTCAGTGAGCTGACAGTCCCCAGCGGGAACACGATGTGGCAACTCAGTGGAGCGGTGACCGGTGGAAATGTCCTACGGGATCTGCTCTCATAAAAAAAAAAAAAAAATTTTTTTTAAATGGGTCTTATTAATTATTCATGGGATGTAATAAGCACTTCTGAGGCATTAAGAATTCTCAAAGAGCCCTTGGCTTCTTAAGCATTTCCTTTGTAAGAGTCATCCTAATAATTTGTACTTTTTCTGGAGAAAGGACTTGCTGAGTGTGGGTGAATCGTAAAGTTCACGTGAGTGAGGCGGAAGTTCCTCTCGCAGATTTGTTAATCAGGACTGTTCCCCTCCATGGCAATCAGCCAGGCCTGGGCGCCTGCAGCCCTGAGGAGGGTCCCCATGTCCTCATGGCCCACAGCAAAGGAGAAAGTGGGAGTCGCTGCTGCCCCCCTCCTCAGAGACTGCATTCCCAGGCTTTAAGTGGCTCCGTCTCCTCCACCCTCATTCACCCGCATTCTCCACGGGGCATAAGGCAGCTCACTGCACTAATAAATTCTGAAATTTAATTTCATCTCTGACATTCACGGCTGAGCATATCTTTCTTTTTCATGAGGGACTCCCACAAATCACTCCAGAGCTCCTTCCGCTGAGTCAGAGAAATTGATAAAGCACCCAAGGAAGGGGACAGGGTAGCCAGAAGGAGCAGCGCCCCGTGACACAGGCGTCAGATCCTAAGGGGAAAGGCTCAAGGCTGCTCTGCAGCATTCAGGCAGCTGCGAGATTAACCATAGAGCTTAGGGCAGGTTGCTGGTTGCTGGCGCCCCTGGGCTTCCTGAAAGAACACAGCTCTACCATCCCTTCCCCCCAGGCTCAGCCCAGACTTGTCTTTTCGTGATAAAGGAGAAATTTCATTTTTTTTCACTTGGCTTTATTGGAAATTAGGGAGTATATGATATCCTTTCCCTTTTTACATTTTCTTACATGATTTCCAACATATATTTTTTTTCTTTAAAGATGGGCTTATGCTAGGCATGGCGGTGCACACCTATAATAAATGTCAGCACTCCAACAGGCTAAGGCAGAAGGATTGCAGGGTGGAGCCCAGCCTGGGCAATTTAGTGAGACCCTGTCTCAGAATGCAAAAGGGAAGTGGGGCACTGGGGATGTAGCTCACTGCAGGCCCTGGGTACAATCCCCAGTGTGACAAAAGATAAATACATGTATGAATGATACACCACCACCTGCAGGTTCCCACCTAGGACTCTAATGAGATATATTAAACTTCATAATTACCAAAAAAAAATCTACCAAGAACCAATTTGGTTCTAAAATCCAACCTTCCTCAATTCCCAAACATTGCATTTGTGGCAGGTTGCAGCAGGACAGGGGTGAGTGAAGAGGCAATTCCCCACACCCCTCTGAGGAGAGCACCCTGGGTGTCTCGGAAAACCCAGAGATTCCAGATCTGTGCTGAAGAGCTATTTCAGGGTCTCACAGGAGCATCCTCCTCTGCATCCTACCGAAAAGCTGAACCTGCCCCACTTTCCACATCGCCCAGGAGGAAGGCAGCTACTCAGGCACCTGCAGTCAGTGTTTCTGATCCAGTGGGGAAGTATGAAGCAGGAAGTGGAGATCAAGCATTGAGGGGCAGGATTGAAAATGGACACTCAGCAACCCTCTCTTCCTGCCTGTCCCTCTCCCTCCTCCTCTGGCCTCTTCCTTTCCCTCCCTCTCGCCCCCCCCCCCTTTCCTTCCCTCTTCCCCCATCCCCTGTTGGCTTCCCTTCCTGCCTTCCTCCCTCCCACATCCACGTGGGAGTTGTAGAGCAGTGAGTCAGATTTTGAAGCATGCACATGCCTGGGATCCTTGTCATACACGCCACAGATCATATTAAAATCCCTCTATTGGGCCCAGGACTCTTACCTCTTTTTAAGGGTAACCTAGCAAACTCAGCAAATTCCGTACCCTGGAAATTGATGTGAGGTCCCGTCTAGCTCACTAGCGGGGAGGAGTTGGCCCTCTCGTTGGCCCAGCTAGGAAGTCCCTCCCCAGGCTACGAACTGCAGGGTTTGAAACTTGGCAGGAGTATTCTCCTCGCATCATCGTCCCATTCTGCATCCCCTGCCTTTTGGACCGACTGCAGTGTTTCTGTGCCCCTCCGCGAGGAGAGTCCATCCTGTGGGTCCCCACAGTGACTATTAATTCAAAATGAGCTTCTAACCCTCAGCTGGACCCCTGGGAAGGCATCTCTGTGTGCCAGGGCTGTTTTCCCCACTCTGGCTTTCTGCTGTCTGGGCATAGAGACATGACAGGAAACGTTTTGGTCGTTTTGAAGGAGTTTACCAACAAATGCTGCTCCCCAGTGCCCACAGAGTCCAGTGCTATAAGAAAACTCCTTGGGCCAGTCCAGCTGGTCTCCAATGTCCAAGGTACCTGTGTCTCTGGCCCCACCCAAGTCTTCCCAAACCCAAGAACTCAGCAGCTGTACTTCTTAAACTACCCTGAGTCCTTCCTTTCTACTGGAAGTAGTCCATAAGACCAGCTTTTTATTATCAAAGACTATATATTGTAGATGAGTTTTAGGTACACAGCAAATTTGAGAAGGTGATGCAAGTGTGTCCCATGTCCTCCCCACCCCATACACACATGACTTCCCGTCATCAACATATCCCATCACCAGAACATAGTTCCAGAAGGTGATATACACCTATGTATCCATCCCACCCAAAGTCCATAGCTTACAGTGCATCACCTTCTTGGTATAGTACATTCTGTGAGTTTGAACAAATATGTCATAACATGTACCCACCATTGTTATGTCATACAGAATGCTGTACCTCTCCTAAAAGTCCTCAGTGTCCTTCTTATTCAACCCTTCCGCCCTCCTGACCCCTGAAAACCAATGACATACTTGCCATAGGGCAGGCCCAGTGGTCCAGGTTTGTAATTCCGAGTACTCTGGGAGGCTGAGGCAGGAGGATAGCAAATCTGAGCCCAGCATGGGTAACTTGGTGACTTAGCAACACTGTGTCTCAAAATCAAACATATACAAAATAGGCGGGGGTACAGCTCAGTGCAAAGTCCCTGGGCTTGATCCCCAGTACCACAAAAGAGAGAGAGAGAGAGAGAGAGAGAGAGAGAGACTAGGTTATGGTGCTGTTCAAAACCTGTACCCACAACCCTGCTCAGTGTTGTCATGGCCTCCACATCCTGTTCTGATAAAGACTCCCCAACATTCCTAATGAACTCCCTCCAGTGGGACCAAGTATGAAATCATACAATGTCTAACTGTAGGCTTGAGTTCTGTAGTGTCATCAGAACAAAATCCCTAAACTTGAACAGAAGGTCACTCATCCTTCAAGCTGTCACTTGGGCTCGAAACTCTTGTCATAGAGCAACACAAGCACAGGTGGCCTGGGCTGGCAGCGGCTCTTCAGGACCCAGCTCACCCACACATTTAGCAGAGCCACGTCCACATTTCTTGGAAAGGTCCTCTGGGCTGGTCAGGGCCTGTGCGACAGGCCATAGGACTCTGACCTCGTCAGGACGTGGGTTTTAGGGCTGGCCCCATGCAGCGAGTGCACTACAGGTGCGAAGCCCCGTGTTCAACTGTTCCTCACTTGTCCCTGTTGTTCCTAGTCCTGCCTTCCCAGCAGTTCCCTCCCACCATGTCTGGGCCCTTCTATGTGATCTGCGGGCTGTGAGGCTGACAGCATGTGTCTCTCTCAAGCTCAGTAAAGGTCACATTTAAAACCAAATGACTCTGTGTGACACTACCACAGCTTGGTCATTTTCGCACAAAATTACTTGGATGTTGGCAGGGCTAAATGGTAAACTCAATTAATAAATCCTGAAATTTAATTTCCACTTGTGACATTCCTCGTGAAGCTTTGTGAATAGAGAGTCTACTTTCCATTTAACCCAGGGCATTAGGTCTCCCACTGTGCCCTTCCTTCCTTCTGACACATCTGGCACAGCAAGGTAGAAAACATACCTCCCCCACACATGGTATAACCTGAAATCCTAGTCTACTTCGCACATTGAGGCCATCTGTACAGACAGTACCAGGCTGGGCGCGAGTCAGGGGTGTGTATGGGGACACTGGCAGAGAGAAGCAGGCTTCATTCAACATGTTGTAGCCACATGGGCAGGTTCTTCTAATAGCACGAACCTCTCAGTGGACATACCCCTTCCCTTCCCACTGTGAAGAGCAGAAGTGATGGCCAAGTGTCTCTGCTCTGAGGGAACTGGTCTCTTGGGGATTATAGACCTGACTTTTCCAGACTTTCCCATGCCACCTGGATGTGCATGTAGGGAACAGTAGGCCAGCAACCGAGACCTAGAGGTTGTGAGTTGGTTGCACCAAGGCCAGGAGTTTTCGTTTCTTAGCATAGCTCACGGCAGGTGAGGACAGCAGAGGGGAAGTAGAAAGATGTTACCACAGTTTTTCCCAGCTTTATTTTTTTTTCCAGAAAACAATTACATCCACAAGTCAACTGTGAGCCTCGAATATAAATAAGTAGAGTTTTCAAGGGGAAGGTAGAACTGTAAGAATTTATGAGATGATTAAGGAAGACATAAATGTAAACACAGGGACACTATGTCTTTATTTGAGAGGGTTTTTTTAAATTTTGGAAATAATTACTGTAGCTGATTCTCAAATGACAGCTGATATCACTGACATTGCATGATTATGAAAAAGTTTTACCAGTATTCCAGTATTACTGCTTTAAATTTTGTTAATTCTGTGCTTTCCTGAAGCACCTCAGGATGCCCTCAATCATGTGAGAGAAATCTACTTTTGAAATAAATACCTATGGAGCTCATTCACTAATTTCACTTGCTGCATGCCTGATAGGGTTAGCTTTACTTTGAGTCTTTATTCTTACTGCCTAGATAATGTTTATTCAACTGTTCTAAACATACTAAGCAATCTTGATTCTAACAGTAATAATATATCTTTGTCACTGGTTCTGTTAATTCTAATGATTGGTCCTAGGCTGTTCCTCCCCTTCCTTTAGGAATGGTACCTTCCAGTCTCTCCATGTGCATGAAAAGTGACAAGCATGGGTCCCCATATTTCTACTTATTGGGCCACCCTAAAGACACGGTTTGTAAAAATTTGCATGAATATTATCTTTCTCTAATGCATTCTTGGTTTTTCATATGCTTGTAACTGATGTGTGATGCTTTCTCTTTCATAGTATGTTGTCTCATGATTGCTAGAGTTCTGCAAAATATTCATAGCTGAGATCTTATAAGGGATAAGGATGGGATTTGTGGGTTCATGAGAGTCCGAGAGGCAGTGAATTCTTGGAAGGGATCAGCTCGGTGTGGCTGAAGGCAGGAGGAAGGCATGAGAAGGAACAATGGAGATGCCTGGGTTCTGCCCCACACACTTCACAAAGTCCTCCCTGGGCTTCTGTGCGCTTCTTAAATTTAGTTCCTTAGCCCTCAGCTCCAGCCTAACCACCCCCCACACACCCTTTTGCACCAGACAGAAACAGAGGTACAGCCAGCAGACATTCCCACCCTACACACTCTGAACTCTTTATGGAATCATGGGTATTTCCCAACGTCCCTTGTAGTAGACCTGGATCTTTTTCCCCTCATACCCAGTGATGTATCAAGTTTAAGGGAATTTTGTTCCAAAAAAGAAAAAAAAATTGCTTGTGACTACTTTTTAAATAATCCTAACTTTATATCTAAACAGTATTCCCTAGTATTTCAAAATTAGTATTCTGAAGTGTTGACAATATTTAGTCCAACGTTTGGTAAACATTCTTAAGGAAAAAGTGTCCTGCACCTACATAAAGTGGACTATTGATGTGGCCTTAGAACTGTGGTTCAAGCAGCTTTCCTCTTGTCAGTCATACCCCAAAGTCATACAGCAGCCTGTGGCTACTACTGAAAATGTAATGGGACTGGGATTTTAAAATGTTGTTTTGGCTTTTTAACAGAAACCAAAACTCAGGTTTGCTCTCCCCGGGTTGCCATCTGAGCCTGAATACAGCTGACACAACACATTTCAGGGTTCTGGTTTGATACTATTTCCGTTCCCACTAGTCAAGCATCTCCCCACCAAATTCTTTTAAGCTAGCTATCTGAAGTTTGTTCTGAAACATAGCTTCCAATTGTTAATGATCTTGCTAATTACCACCCAGGACTGATCTGAATGCAACATGAAAGACAGTATTATCTGCTATGTGAGTTATGTAGTTGGCCTACAGTGTGAAAGATTTCCTTATGAAGTAATTCTATACTGACAGAAATATCTACACACACCCTGTCACAATCAGTGCTTGAAAATATCTGTCGATGACCTGTTTCAAGTGTTTTGTTTCCTTAAAATGTCTGTATATTCAAGGATGAGTTATTGGTCAGGGGAGAACTAAGTTAAGGCATAAAGGAAAAAGGTGGAATGTGTTGGAGAAGGTATAAAACCATAGAATAATTATTGAGAAAAATCTGGTCTGGTGACCACAGTTTAAATAAGTATATTACTCTGACAAAGGCCCTCTCTTACCATATAATTTACTTCAGTCTGTAATCCATCAGAAGGAAGAGGCCTGGATCAACTCATATGAATCACTAACTTTGAAAACAGAATTTAAAAAGAGAGTGCTTTTTGTGGTTCATTTCAGTTCCACAAGCCTCTCAAAGGCCTCTTTTGAACCCCGAGTCCCTTGCTCAGCCATGTGCTTACTAAGCGAGGCCCTGCCTTGTGTATGCACACCATGCTAGTAGAGGGGACAGAAAACCCGGTGACAGGGCAGATGCAGGTGGCATTGGTGAAGGGGAACAAGATCCCAGAGCTCAGTCTGCTTAGCAGCAACATAGAACTCTACCTACAAAGGGACATTTTACCAGAGCCTCGAGTGACCAGCGTGATTTCACCAGAGTACGCAAAACTTAAGGTTATTGCCAAGCAAAGGAAACACCTAGCCCTAAGTTAGAGATTCACGCTCAGAACAGTTAAAAGATATGCTCAACATGGAAGGAGGAGGGTGAAACAAGGGAGGATCTGTATGTAACAAGCCTCCTGGGGCTGGACTGGGTATAGGTCAGTGTTACAGTGCATGCAGAATAGCCACAGGGTCCTAGGTTCAATTCCCAACATGAAAAAAAAAGCTTTCTGTGCCAAGCAAAGGAATTAAGGAATTCAAAGTTTTTTATTATAAGATGGCATCAAAAAATGTTTTAAACGGATGGTAAAAATATCTCTATTTGGAAATATGCACCAGTAATACATAAGATGGATTTTAGAGGAGACAGTGGGCAATTGAAACGTTACAGCAAAAGCTCAGGCAGATGACACGAGGGCCTGAGTGAAGGAGCCATGTTGGGGCTGAACCCGGGAGATGTCTCTGATGTTCCATTCGTGGTCGCACCAAAGCTTGGTGAGTTATGAATGTGAAGGAGAGGGAGGGAGGTGCGAGGTTAGCTTTGGATTTGAGTTTCAGATGTCTGAAGGACCCTTAAAGGAAGCACCCAGTCAGTACCCAGGCCCTTGGGTGCAGCACCCAGGAGGTAGATCCACACCCAGGGATGAGCTTCCACGAGACCACACCATGTACAGACAGTCTGTGTGACACAGCCGAGCAGGAGAAGCTGGCGATGATGAGGAAAGGGCAGTGTTACTCCACCACTGAGATGAGGTTTGCAGAAGAGAAAGGGTTTATTACCAAGGCAGCCGGGTGTGGAGGGGAGAGCCGTGTTCTGAGTATGCCTCAGCTGTGGAGGGCAGAGATAGGGGATGTTTATAAGAAAGCAGCGGGGTGACGTAATGCGTGGGGAAAGGTGACTGGAGGTGGCACTCTGTGCATCAGTCTTGGTGCTGTTCTTGGGACATATGTTCAGAAAGTCAGCAAGAGCTGAGGGTGGAGTTTTCAGCCTTCTGATGTCATCCATCAGACCTCGCAGGTGCAGGTGAAGAGCCAGTGCTGTCAACAGAAGTGCCCGTCAAGTCCCTGAAAAGTAACCCGGGCAGTCATTACCCACAAGAGAGGGGGGTCACCTACACAAAGCTAGAAGGAGGCTAACAGCGCACTGCTCCACTGTGTAACCCCCAAAGTTACTGGGTTCTTGAAGTTAACTAAAAACCAGCAAAGCACAAGGGTTTGCTTATCTGTCCCCTGGTTTTGACAGCCCAAGAGGCAGAGAGAAGACAAAGATGAAAGCCAAGAACAGAGATGAGGGAAAATGGCCCACTCTGTGGGTGCTCGATCCAGAGAGAGGCTGGAGAGGGTTAGAGAAGGAAGGGTGAGAGGGGTGGGGGCTAGAACGACACTTTCCTCCTGTTTGTGTGCAATGCCAGCCACATGGCACTCAGAAGTGGTTGCTGTTGGGTGAGGATGGTGGGTGGGAAGTGGCCTCTCCGCCACCACTGCCTCACCACTGAATTTTCCTGCACAGTGTGCCCCATTCCGGGGCCACAGGAGGAAACCCCCTGTGTGGGTATCCACCTGGAATAACCAGGGGTCCAACTGAGGTATGGTGTTGGTGGGGGCAGGGCCTGGCTTTTCTCGGTTGTTTTTCCAGAGGGAGGAGATGGTCAGAGTCCAAAAAGGTCATCAAAAATGGTTTAAATGGGAGGGCAAAAGTATCTGTATTTGGAAATATGCACCAGTTATACTAAAGATGGGTTTTATAGAGAATGTGGGCAGCCTGGGCTACAGAATAAGATCCTGTCTCAAAAAAAAAAATCAAAAAAGATTAAGTCTCTTTTCTTTAGTTCTCTTATGGCTAAATGATTTGTTCTGTTTTGAATCCTTACTATTTTTGATTTATCCGTTATAGATGCTTGCCCTGTGATTACTCTAAGAATTACAAAAACCGTGTATCCTAACAAGCTCTTCTGAACTAAAAATAAGAGAAAATATGCTAAGAAAACTCTTCTTGGAGTCAATTCCTCTTCAGTCTGGCAGCTAACCTCTTAACTAAGGTAGCTATTATTAATAGTTTTGTTTACCACGCCTTATGAGTAAAGCATTCTGAATTTGCTTTTCAGTTATTCTTAGGTGTAAGTTTTTTACCTTTATGTTTTCTTCTTACTCCTCAATATTTCTTTCTGTTTGGAGAACTTCCTTTAGCATATCCTGTAGAACATGTGAACATGTAAAATGTGTTCTCCCAGATTTGGGGGCAGGAATGTCCTTATCTTTCAGCATGTCCAGAGGATAGCTTTGCTATGTAGCATCTTCTCCACTGATGGACTTCCATTCCCAACACCCGCTCCAGGACTATGAAAATTTCATTCTGTTCTCTCCTGCCCTGTGTGGTTTCTGCTGAGAAATCTTCTGCCAGGCAGATTGGCACTCCACTGTATGTTATTTCTTTTTCTTTTTCTTTTTTTCCAGCCTTGAGAATCTTCTCTTCATCTGCCACCTTTACAAGCTTGGCTATAAGATTTCTTGGAGTACACTTGGTTAAATCTTGTTTTTTCTGTTCTGAGTTAAGCAATCTTTCTATTCCCTTGGTATTCTCAAGTCTTTCCTGAAACCAAATCATGAATATTGGCTGATTTAGTACTGCTGCAGAATTCTTCATTCTGGGCTGGAGGAATGGCTCAGCAGTTAAAGTGCTTGCCAGGCAAGCACTAAGTCAAGTGCTAAGTACTACATATGTCGGGCGTGGTGGCGCATGCCTGTAATCCCAGCACTCAGGGAGGCTGAGATAGGAGGATTGCTGTGAGTCCAAGGCCAGCCGGGGCTCCATAACGAGTTCAGGACCAGCCTGAGCTACAGAGTGAGATCCTACCTAAAAAAAGAAAGAAAAGAAAAGAAAAAGAAAAAGAAGAAAAAAAGAAAAGGGAAAGGGGAAAAATACAGAATTCTTCATTCTTTCTCTGAAACGATATACTTTCAGAAGCCTGTCCTGGAGTTCACAAACTCTTCCTTCTGTTTGATCTATCCTGCTATTGATATCTGCTATCATATTTTCTAACTTCAGTGGTGTTTTTCAGCAGTGTAATCGCTATTTGATTTTTTTAAAACTTACTTTCCTCTCTTTGTTAATTTCTCTGTTCTTGAAGCTTACTAAGTAGTTTTAAAATGTCTGAGGGTTGTGCTCACTTTAGCAGCACATACACTATTATGTCTGAGAGCTGTCCTATCCTGATTACTATTTATTTTTTGTTTTGGTTTGGGGGTTGTTTTTGTTTTTTGGGGGAGGGGGGTTGTTTGTTTTTTCTTTTTCTTTTTCTTTTTTTTTTTTTTTTTTTGAGACAGGGTTTCTCTTTGTAGCCCTGGCTGGTCCTGAACTCACTATTGAGCCTAGGCCGGCCTTGGATTCATGGCAGTCCTCCTGTTTTAGCCTCCCAAGTGCTGGGATTACAGACATGTGCCACCACCCAATTACTATTTAATCAATTTCTGGTATCTTATGAGGTGAGGGCTAAGTTCTCTAAATGTTCCTGATATGGGGTGGCATGTGATATCAGATGAGTATTGAACAATTAGATATTTGTGCTAATAATCTTAATCTGCTTGGTTCCTAACCTCTCTTTCTGAAAATTCTAAGTAGGGTGTTTATTTTCTCTGAACCTAAAGCCATTTCCACTGTTTGAGCACCAGATGGCGCACAAGTCCAGATATGCCACAAGGCTGTAGTCGGTGTGTTGTCATAGTTTCAGTACTAGAGGTCAGTTCAAGTCTGGGTTTGCCCTAAATACACTGTTAGAATGTTGTCCAGATAGAACCAGAAGAATATTTATTTAAAAAAAATACTCTGTCCCCAAGGCTTCTCTTTTGGCCCAGATGCTTCATCTATAATTACCAGTTCTGGGCAGAGACATCATAGATAGATTAGCCCCTGACACTCATGACAGGCAATTGGCCACCAGTTCTACTGAGCTGTGTCAAATCCTGAGTCCAAAGCCTGCCATTACAGCACGGGATTAGAACCAAGGCCCACTCTTCTATAGACTAAATAGTTATTGAAGACTGCTACAGCCAATCACAGGTAATGCTGTTAATAACTAGAATGGACGTCCAATCAGTTAGGGATGCACATCTTTCTCTGGCATGTGAGCTGCTCCAGAGTCTTCATCCACAGGCAGGTCTAGGGTGAAAGACCATTAGGATCTTCTCAGTGTCAAGTTTCACCAGCCCAGCACTGAGTTCTAGGGCAAAGTCTGGTGCTTACTACCCTGTCATGCCCTACCACCTGGGGTCTTGTATCATACTTTACTGACCAATATTAGGGTTTTGCTGATCAAGGAAGTGCCTTGGCCACCTAAGATGCCTCACATAGGAGTCTTAGAGCCACAGAGATTGGCACAATATTAGAGGTATGCCAAAGGCCACAGCACATTTGCCAGTGAGATAGGCTGAAACATGATTCTGTCCCATCAGACACTGGTCTTTGGTACCAGGGAAGTTCTAGAACACTTGGCTGGCACCAGCTATACTGCCCAAAGTTTGAGGATTGGCAGTAAAGATAGGGTCAGCCTTGGTGAACAAAAGAGTAAGCTGGATCATGCCTATATCTCAGTCTCAGAGGAGAGTGGGTGTTCTCTGGGTCCACCTCAAGACTGTAAAAGATCAGGTCAAAACTCCTGACCTCTCCCTGATTCTAGAGGTGACCTGTAGGCTGTTTATGAGCTCTCTCCCCGAGTATGGGGCCTTCCATTTCTACTGGACGTGGGTTCCCTCATGGTGGGTCTAAGACAAAGGCCTATGCTCACTTTGCTATTCTGCATTGCCTCCAGAGATTGGAGAAGGAGTGAAACCTGGAGCCCATCAGCCACCTGCCTGTTGCAGTTCCAGGGGCTCAAGGCATGGGAATTTCCAGGCACTAAAGATTGGGGGACTTTTCCAGCACTGGCTTTCCCATTAACAGGCCTGATACTGGGTTTTAGGTCTTGGGCCTGGACTTAATCCTCCTTTCCTCAGCATCTCTTTTCACACGGGGATGTTTAAGAGATGGGTGACATAGCCGACTCTTTCCTTTCTGTATTCTTCAGTATATTTCATTTTGTTGTACAAAAGGTAGGCATTATGATCTCTCATCTGATTTCCTTTGCTCTGTGGATATCTTTTGGTATATAAGCATTTAGTCAAGTTAATATGCCTGTGTGGAAGACAAGTCCCAGAGGGTCAGAGTCGCCATCTTGCTTTACCTCTTGGATAAGCTCTTTTCTGGTGAAAGATCATTTTATGTTAATATAGTAATAAAATGAATGGCTTCTTTGTAATTATGAAACTTTACTAACAGTAAGGAAACAAGTACCAGTAATTCTTAATGTCTGTTCTTATTTTCAAAATGTTTGTGTGAAATTCCAGAGGGAAGAAAACTTACAGAAATAAATGAAAGATATCAGTTCAGCTGGCTTTTTCCCACTCTAGCCATCAGCAGCTTATTAAATAATCAATACCTTTTGCTTAAGCGCATTATCAAGAAACACTCAGGCCAAAAAAAAATACTCATTGCTTATTCAGTGTGTAAGTGAAATGCTGATTGCCTTGCAGTGGACAAATATAGTGAAGCCATGTTCCCGTGTATCTATACCCCTAGCCCTAGGGCAACTCAAAGTTCTACCTAAAGACCAAAGTTGTGCTATTGTTGTTAAAAGACAAAAGGATGTCCAGCATCACTGTTGTGGTTTGAGTCTGGAATGTTCCCTCTCCAAAAGCCTCATGTGTTTGCATGTTGTGAATTACCTATGGATTCTTCATGCTGTTTAAAGGCGGGCCCTGGTCTGGAGGGTCACTTTTAGATATGTGGTAGAAGATAAGCATGTGGTGGATTAAAGACATGTTGTAGATTATGACTGCGAGGCAGAACACTGAGGCTGACTTGGAAGGGGCAGATCAGTGGGACAGGATCTGGAAGGGTATATCCTTGTTCCACCCTCACTTGGCTTCCTGTCTGCAATGCCTTGACCAGCTTTCCTCCCGCTGCCCAGGAAGGACTGTGTGAGACCTTCTGAAACTGTAAGCTAAAATAAGTCTTTTCTCTCTTAAGTTGTGGGTGTTGGGCATTAAGTCACAGCAATGAGAAATTAACTAAAACAGAAATTCGTACCAGAGAAGTGGAGTCCTTGCTGTGACTTTACCTCACCGTGTGGTTTAGAAGCCTTTGGAACTGGTTTATGGGAGGAGTTTGGACGAGTTTGAAAATATCAGCTACCCAGTCCTTCAGATGCCATGCACTGAGTGTGGTGGGAGATTCTTGTCAGAGCTTAGAATACTGGAATGCTGACTGAATTACAGATTGGAAAGGCCAGGCTCTAGGAGTTTCAGATGGGAAACAGGACTTTGTTGGCAACTGGTCTACAAATGCTGTGCTTTGGCAAAAAGTGTGTTGAGATTTTGCCCTTCTACAGAGACTTGGTCTGAGATTAAGGGCAGTGGACTGCTTAATCTGGAAGGGGAAATTTCAAGGCAACCTGATATTCAGGCTATCACATGAATACAGTTTGCTGCTGTTAGTTAGCATTATACTGAGAAGCAGGAGAAAATAGCTGAGAAAATAGATGTAAAAAACTTGAATTTTGGAGTAAAAGTGCAAAAGAGCACATTAGCATTAAACAAGAAGCCAGGTACTTAGAATTAGGACTATAAAAAGACATGTGAGGGTATCCCAGGAATAAGACCCATCCTTTACCAATTAAAGGATGGAAAGATAAAGGGCTTTGCTTTGAAAAGAGACCACCAGGCAACCTGGATAGTAGATTTCCAAGGAGGCCAGCCATCTAAAAACTCAGAAACCTCAGCAGTGATTGTCCAAAGGGGCCAGATTGTTGTTCAAGTTGTGCAGAATATAAGAGTCGTGGGATTATGGAAGCTTCTGGCCAGATTTCAGATGAAGGGCTTGGAGGCCAGGAAGTATGCCCTTGATAAAGCAAGTCATGAAGTTGTGAAGGTGAAGCTGAGAGTGCAGCAGAGACCCAGGAAATTTGGAGGTTCCAGGAGCATAGATTGTCTGCAGAGGAAAGCCACAGGCTCTGAGCAGAGCCAGCCCAAAAGAAAAGCGGTGGAAGTTGCAGCTGGAGGATGTGTAGGAGTAGAGCCACCCAAGCCCTTTGGAGCGCACGTCTCACCACAGTTTACCTCAAGTAAACTCTGCTCAACACAAAAACTCTAGGACTAGATGGAGGTACAGGATTTAACCATGCCCTGCTGTGTTTAGTACTGGTTTTGATCTGAAAGCTTTCTATCCTCTTAATCCTCCCTTTGGGAATGGGAATATTTACCGTGTATGTCAGTTGTGTTTTAACTTTTGATTTTCACAGGAGCTCACAGCTAAGAGTTTGCCTTGAGTCTCAGAGGAGACATGGGGTATGGACTTTGTAACAGTGCTGAAATGGTTAAGGCTTTAACAACTCTTAGAGAAGGACTAAATGCATTTTGCATAAGGACATGGACATGAGACTTACGTGGGCCAAAAGCAAAATGTTATGGATGTGCAATATCCCCTCAAACGCCTCCTGTATTTGGATGTTAAGGAATACCTATGATGCTAAGGCCTAGTCCGGAGGGTTGGATTACAGTTGTGTGGTAGATTAGGGGTACGTTGTAGATTACAGTTGTGTGGCACCTTAGTGGATGTGTGACCTGGAAGGGGCAGAACGTTGAGGCTGGACCCAGGAGGGTGTATGTTAGTTCCACTCTCCCTCCCTCCCTCGGCTTTGTCTCTGTGATGCCATGACGGGCTTTCTCCACCAGCTGCCCCTGAATGTACTGGGTGTAACGTTCTGAAACTGTGAGCTAAAACAAATCTCCCCAAGTTTGTGGATGTGGGGTATTAAGTCACATCATTATACTATATAATAGAAAGTATACTCTGGGAGGCTGAAGCAGGAGGCCACAGGTTCAAGCCCAGCTTAAGATACTTAGTGAGACCCCCATCTCAAAATAAAAAGGGCAGGGAAATAGCTCAGTGCAAAGGCTCAATCCATAGCACTGTGAGAGGGACAGAAAGAGGGAAGGAAGGATGTGCAGAGTATAATGTTGGCTCCTGGATTCAGGGGGAGGAAAGGCGAGTTCAGTGGATTACGGTTTCAGTTTCACAAGATGAAAAGTTGTGGAAATCTGCTACGTATAACACTCCTGTACTGTAAAGCTGCAAATGTTTCAGACAGTAAATGTTGTCACATGAATTGTCACATGGCTTTTTACCACGATTTAGAAAAAAGACACACTGGCCCGCAGAGTGCTAAAACACTAACAGTTCTAAGCTTACAGCAGAGTTTAATGCACAGAATATTCCCCACCTCTGAGTAAAGGAGGTGGGTGCTGGGAGATGAGGAGGGATGAGGGTCGTAGCAGAGCAGTGAGAAGGAGAGGGCAGGTCATCTTGTGGCCCCAGTCTGTTCCCAGCTTTTGTGTTTAGTTTCTGTTGCTGTTTTGGTTCTTGCGTTTCACTGATTCTGGCATGAGGGTCCCCAGGGTTGGTCAGGAAGTAGGACCGCCTGTGTCCTCAGGGAGCTGCCGAGCCTGGAGAGGTTCCAGGGGCTTGCTGGTTTATGGTCCTTTGTACCTCACCAGTTTCACGACAGCTTCTTAGAGCAGTAGCTCAGGTTCAGGGGAGGAGGAACAGCAACTGTCTTCACCACAATCTAAAAATAGGTGCTGATAGAAGGCAGTCCTGAGTCCCACCGCCGTAGAGAGAGATGCGTTTCCACTTGTCATCAGGCCTGTCAGTGGCGGCCGGAAGGGTGAGTGGATGCAAGGGTGAACCCATTACCTGGTTAGAGAGAATTGCAAACTGTGGCCTTATTTCTTAGGAAGAAGTTTCCTGGGCTAGTATCTGTTGTGCAGTTCTTCAGTTACTGGACCAATTAGCAAGTATACCTGAGCTACAGCCTCAGACCTGGAATCCGCAGATAGATGCCTTCCGTGTGTTCCATGATGAAAGACCAGAAAGAGTCAGGTCTTGCCTTCAATAAGGTTTACAGCCCATTGGAAAAAAAAAGAAAAAGGAAATAAGCATTCCTGTGCATGAAGGGTCGTAGTAGTATGTACAGAGACAGACAAAGGGGGAAGTCAGTCAAGTTAGTACACAGATTGGTTCTGTGGTTGAAGAAAATAATTCTTGCCTTCCACGCTTCATCATTCCAGTATAAAAACTAAATCCATTTAACAGCAGCAACAGTTGCTTACACACCCACTTGGCTTACACTCTATTTCTCTAATAACACGTGTCAAGTGGTGGCAGGATAAGAAAGTACCCCATCCCAACTAACTCGTAGACCTAATTTCCTTCTCCTAGGAAGAAAAAGTAGAGAATAAACTCAAGTCATAAAGGCAACCGGTACTGACACTGCTGAGCTTGAGGGCGATCTCACGGGAGGTGGAGTGTGCTTGGAAAAAAAAATAGAACAGCTAGCGCTAAGCTCTTAATATGTCCCAGCAGAGCGGAAGTTCTGTTTGGACTGCAGATTGCCGCAACAAAATCCTGTGCATTATTTCCACTTCTCTGGCCCAGCAAAGAGGAGCGATGCTCCACTGAAATGACCGCTCACTTAGCTCTTTTGTCATCCTTCTACTTGATTGTTCCTCAGAAAAAGGGAGCACCGAGTCTGAAACGTAGAAAAGGCATGCAGTGGGGGGCCTAGGGAGAGCCTATGAGGGGGGGGGGGGGGGGGGCGGGCAGCCTAGATTGTTATTAAGATGAAATTCTTTTGAAAGGTGAAATTTTGCTTTCAAAAGTGAAATTTTTCTTTCAAAGTAAATGTAGATTTCTTGCACCTCTTTAGGCCAGGGAGAGTATAGGGAAGTGTTTCTGTTTTCCCAACTTCCTGGTTAACAGATGACTCCTTCATGGAAAGCATTTAAAGGACTTGGCCTCACTTACCGACCTCCAAATGTATACACACTTCCATGGCAGGAGCATATGGGCGCCTCCCAGATTGTCACCCCCTAAGGCCCATCTGGCCAGGGGAGGGCCTCTCCACCTGCCTCCCTGCACCCTGGGACAGAGGGTCCGCATTCCCAGGATGCCTCTGTATGGATGCTCTGTTGGAGCTGCTTTAAAGGATAACGTTCCCAAATGAACACCTGGAATAGAAATTTTAAAAGAAGGGTTTTAAATGCAAATTTTGAAAATGTTTCTGCTGCCATTCAGTGGCTGCATTTGTTCTAAAGGTCCCCATAGATTCTTTTTTAAATAACCTATAGATATAATCAAACATAATTATATTGCATACCCCAAAATAGAAATAATCAAAAGAATTCTTTAAAATATAACCATTTTTCTTACATACACTTATGTAGCCAATCTGTAACCTAATAACTTTTCTATAATCTTATCTCTATTTTTTCCACTATATGAAAACTTTCTATTCAACCTGTGACTCATGGCCACCTATCCTTGGTACTTTCCCCAGGCTAACTTTAAAAAGTCTAACTACTGGGTCATTGTGCCTGCAGCATTCTCCCAGGAGCATGAATGAAGCAGGAGGCAGGCCCTGCTCATCACCTGGGAGCTCCTTTTGGGTGGTACAGTCAAATTTTTATCCAAGTGTCCTTTTCAATAGCTGAGTCCTATGAGCTGTGGCAGAGGCCATGGGATGTAATGCAAGAGTTGAGTGTAAGCACTGGCCAGAAGGTGTGACTGCCCACACCTGTGCAAGACTCTCAGGCTGAACCTAGCTGCTCTGAAACCCCTGAGCCTCCCTCTTGACCAGGGAAAGGGACACACCCAGGACCTAAACCTAACCCCCAGCAAAGACCTATGAAGAATCCCTCCAAAACTGCAACAGGGACTAGGGACAGGAGCTGATTCCTGGTTATGTATATGTGCAGCTTTATTTTTATTGTCCCTTGCATTTTCTTTAGTTTTTAAGTGGCAGTAGCCATATTTCTCAAGGAAGCAGACGCTGATAGGCAACCTCATTACATACTTCTTTGACAGTTTTTAAAAATCACAGCCCTCCTGCAGCATCTCGGGACTTGTCTGCATCTCTGTGTTTTCTCTCTTTGGGGAAAAGCAATTAATCAAAAGGAAACCCAAGCCCGTGATGCTTCTGACATAACTGTAACTTTCCTCTGAAGTGCTATGGGCCATAAGAGCTTTTCAGATGCATCTCTGAGAATAGACGCCACAGGTGCTATGTTGCCAAGGCTGAGCTGCCTCTGGGCACGCTAGATGTGTGGTGACTTAGTCCTCTGGGCCACTGTGGCTTCTGGGTCAGAGGCTCCCTTGGCACAGCAGAGTTCTGCAGACAGCTCTTGTTACCTGAGTCTGAAGGTTCAATGTGGGGCGGCTGCTGAGCTCAAAGTATTAGAGGGAAACAGCAGATCCTGTGTTAACTAGTTATCCCTCTCTTCCTGGTGACAGTGCCTTCACCCGGAAGCACGGGCTGGAGAGTTGAGGAAGTGCTTGGGAGACGATGTTCTCAGGCAGAGTGACAACAGAACCCAGCAGGCCTCTCAGAGTTCCTTAAGTCAGAGAAAGACAGATCAGGCCAGGGGGAGACAGTCTTCCTTGTGTAGCTGAGATGTCAGAGTAACAAAAGACATTTCTGACCACCCTAACCTGCGTGCCCAGGGAAGAGTGTTTCAACTTCCTTGACTCTTCTAACCATTCAGTCATACCCCCCATTCAGCATGGGCCTTGGGAACCCATCCAGCGCCATGTAGACTTGACTCCAAGCTGGCATCCCCAGCAGGGTTAGCAAGAGCTGTGTCTTGTGAGATCATCTGAACTGAACTAAAAGATCCAGAGTCAACCTGGACTTAAAATAGCCATCCTTTTTTTTTTTTTTTTTTTTTTTTAGTAATATTGACTTATCAATGAGCATGTGGTATGGAAAGAGAGAGAGAGACAACCTAAATGCATCCGACTCTCCATCAGGAACACTGGTCTGAAACTAAGAGCCCAAGGTTCAGACAGGCCCATAGCTCAGGGTAAAAATTACTCAAGGGCACAAGTGAGTATGAAAATGTGTTCGGTAAGCAGAGCCACAGCACTTAATAACTACGGAACAGCAAAATGAGTTGAGAAAACTCCATTATAGGGGAACAGAGAAAGCGTGGGCATCTTCTACCCGGTGAGCTTTCTCTGCTATGAAAAATTTCTGGGCCTTTTACCGAAGTACCATAGAGTTTTTGTTACCAGGACCAGTGGGTAAAAGGGTATTTGAGGGAGAATGATGATGATGGCATATTTCAGAGGCCAAAGGACCATACTATCTCAGAGTGGGTGTCTCGTCACACAAATGTGTGAACAATTAAAAATTCTGAAGTACATCCATGTAAATGAGACCCTGGATGCTCAGAGTTTTGGTTTTCCCTCTCTGGAACTAGGGAAGCACTGAAATGCCCTGGTAGTGCTTAAAAAGGAGCCCCACATGGATGGTTCTGGTCTGCCAGGTATGTCTTAGGGGATGTTATCTGGCCCAGTCTGAAAAATGTAATCCTTGGTATGATGGGATTTGTTTATCAGGTTCACAAAGATTCTCCCACCCGTGTCTTCATGTGGGGCTGGGTGGAGAAAAGGTGTTGTTAAAGGCAATAGATGCTAGGCCAAAACCCCTAAAATAGGCACCTCTGAGGCAGCCCTGGGGCTGTAGACCTGTAACACTAGTGATCTTCAAGGCTGAGGCAGAAGAATCACAAGTCTGAGGCCATCTTGGGCAACTTAGAGACATAGCAGTACCGTGTCTCAAGATCAAAAATAGAAACTGGGCTGGGATGTGGGGCTCAGTACAAAGACCCTAGGCTCAATTCCCTAATGCCACCACAACAAAAAAAGTTGTGTCCAACCTTCACAGCCCACTATGTTTTTTCCTCTTGTAGTAAAGAGGGACTGTCTTAGTGCCACATGTAAAAGGTACACAGTGTTTTTCATTGTAACATTTTAAAAATCAAGGGCAAAAATAAAGTGGTGGCCACAGGTTAGACACACATGCATTAAAACATCACAGAAGTGCAAGTCTGTCTGCCACCATTTGTCACAGGCAAGAGCAGGTTATGGAAGAAGTGCAGCCTGCATCATGGCTAGGATGACAGAAGAGCTCTGAGAGGAGCCCAGTCATGCAAGAGCGGCTGGGCCGCGCAGCAGCCATTAGCCACGGGCCCTCACCCTTCCTCCTCAGGGCACAGCTGAACTCTGGGAAACTCCTCTTGCCTCATCATTTTCTGGGCTCCAGTTTATCACAACCATGTCCAGAACAAGCACTTTATTGACAGTCTAGGCATGAAATGCTAACAAGGAAATGCCTCATCTTTTAGTCTACAGTGTCTCTTTTTACCATGCCCTCTCCTTTAAACAAAGGCGTCACACCATAAGTCTGAAGGTAGAAGAGGAAAGAATGTATTAGAATTAATTTGGAGACCATTTTCTTTTAATCCCTTAGCTTTCCTTGTAGTCACCAGAAATTCCCCAGGATGTCTCAAAACCAAGAAGAGAAATTGATGGACCTATTTCTCTTTTGGGCTAGTCCTGAGATGAATGCAGACTGTGGGATGTCTGCCTCAAAAATAGTATGTAGTAAAAATACAATAATAATAAACATAAAGGGAGAAAAGAATATTTTTTTTAAAAAAGAAAAACTGGAAAAACTAAATTTTTAACAAATATTGGAAACAATGAAGAAGAAATTACTGAAATTACTGACCTTAAAAATCACATTAATATGTGCATTAGGGTAAGAAAACAGCATATGCCAATGATCTTGACCTCCTTCTATGGAATATACCCTTTCTACAGAAGAAATTCCAGGGAACACATAATAGCCATTTTATTACCTGCTTAATTTTTAGAGCTTTCATTTCAAAATGTCACCAAGACAAGCTTTCTTTTGTATTAATTCATTTTGACCAGTCAACAACGTTTTTGGTACAGTTAGCTTGGTGCCATGAGAAACAGAAAGGCAGACAAGGCACAGGTGTTACCTAGTAGACAAGGCTAAGACAGTGCCATCAACAAGGAAGTACCAGCCACCACAGGCCCAGAGCGGGTGTCTAAAGTGATCTTGCTGTTTCTGGGAGCTTGTCAAGGAATACTTCAGGACTGTGGCAGCACTTGAGCAGTCGTGACCAGCAGAAGGGGTCAGGGATGGAGGTTAGGGCGGGTGGCAGTCTAACCCAGTATGCAATCAATAAAAGTGGGAGGCCAGTCAAGCCATCTGAGTGAGTGAAAGAGGTATCCAGGGATGGAGGAGTGTCTACAGTTGGACCCAAGTCAGGCCAGCAGGGGGATGGCAGAGGAGCACAATGAGGTGGGAGTGGCCATGCAAACATGACAACCATGCTGTGGAAGAGCAGTAACAAAGGTTCCATGGGGAGGAAGTCCCAGTTTTCTGATTAAGGGGACAACAGGAAGAGGAAATTCTGTGTGCTTGGCCTTCAGAGAAAGAAGGAAAGGGATCAAGACGGCAGCAGGTATAGGACAAATGACAAGGTCATCATTAGAAAAATTCAAGAAGCCTCAGTGGCCTTCTAAGGCCACGTGGCACAATACAGAATCGAGGCTGCTGCAGTTATGGGCTCACCAGGAGATAAGGCTGCTCATCTGTTCCTCCCAGGTAGTTCCTCACTCCAGCTGCCGAACACAGCTGAGCTACACAGGTCGACCTAGGAGCGAGTCCACTGTCCTCCCAGCTTAATAGCCTTCCCAGGAGAATCTGTTGCTTGAGGATTATTTCAATCACCCTGCCCCATCCCTGTTCTTTTCCTGAGCAAGACGATCTGCACACAACCCACTCCCATTCCCAGCCTGTGGTTCCTTACAAGAAATGGCCATCTTTTGACTAGTCATGATCAAAACTTTTCCATCTTTCGTCTTTAGTAGTTTATAGAGTGATGAACAGTTACCTAGTTATTTGGCCAAGGGTGCAGAATGTCCTAAAGCTACTTCATATTGTCAATTCATATATTTAAGACAGTAAACCAGCATACAATGTGTGACTTTTAAATTATTTAGCTCATACTCATTTTCATTGAGGAAGGGCATTTTATGAGCATATTTATGATGCCATCTGAAGACTTAATATGGCTTAATTCTATTAACAAAAATTAATTTAAAATCATTATCTTTTTAGATTACAGCTTTTGATTTAGTTCTTTTCTACTCTGAAAATAGGAGAGGGGCTACAGCCATTGTGCTGTTGGGGCACAGCTAGCATTGTTCCTCTTAATGCTGTCTTAAATTTCCTGGTGGGGAAAGTTGATTAAAAGCAGCATCTACAGTGCTCTCTGCATGACTCTTTGACGTGACTACAGCTTGGTTTGTCAGCACCGTGCAGACAGCCTCTGATGAAGCAACCAGCTAATTCTGTCCCACAGTCACCATCTTTAGCCCCTATGATTTTTCTTAGAAGCAATCCAGGTGGTCTCAAAGCACCCTCCTGGAGCCTGATACTGGGCATTTCCTATTTCTGGTCCTTTCTAACCCCAGAGGTCAAGAGGTGTCTTCCTTTGGTATTAAGTTCCTAGCTGTGCAACTGTTCAACAGCATTCACCCTTGAGGATCCACACATGCAAGGCTGCCAGCTCTGGGGTACCAGACACCATCTGGTTCTTGATCCTGGCATTGACAGGAAAGATGCAAAGCTGTTGAGTGTCTAATGGAGCAAGCTGGAGGGAGCATATGCATTATGATCTTGTAGAGGAAGCTGCCGGGTGTGAAGGAACTAAGGAAGACAGAAGGAAGGTACAATGTTACATCTCCCATCCAGACTGTCACTTACCTGGACTAAGGCTACAAAGCCTTTGAACATACCAAGAGAGACTTGCTATACTGGAAACAAAGTACAATGGGAAAGGCAGGAGGCCAATGTGCTCACCAACACATGAGCGCTGCCAGACCTCGGTGGCTAATAATTGTGTTGCCATAGTCACCAAACATTTTCAATTACAGGAAAAGCCAGCCTGTTGCAGAGGTAAGCTAGAGTATGTCAATTATAGAAAAGCTGTACTTGGATCTAGCTGTGTTTCCAGCTGGGAATGCTGTTGAGACCAAAAGAAAAGGGGGGAAAAAAATGCACTAGCCGGAGAGGTGAGCTAGCTCTACAGCTGCCAAGAAACCAATTGAGTTTTCCTCTTGCACTGTTTCATAAACTATTAGCAGAAAGTGGAAACTGGGTGGAGGTATAAGCAGGTCATACTGCCCTGTACCTGTTCACTTTTCAAAATGAAGCCTCAATCCAGGCTGGATCTTAAGGGAAGCTGGTCAAAGAAATCTTAAATAGTTACATCATGTCCGGCTCGTCTGCTGCTTTCTAACTGTGCAACGAGGGCGCTTGTACATGCTTGTATGCTCTTCACTGAGAGAACTGCACTGAGCTGGAAATGAATGTGGAATCCAGCTCTGACCAAAAGAGTCTGCAGGTCTCAGATGGAGGCGAAGACGGCCCATCCCGTGTCTACATGTAACCTGGCAACTGTTGACTGGAACTGAACAGGCTCATGAAACTCTATCATTGTTCCAGAAGCTTCACTCACAATGTGTTTCTGAGGAGCTTTTCTGCATCTTCACATCCCTCAGTCTACAACTTTATTAGCATGCTTAACAAATTGCATCATATTTATATCTTTAGGTGTGCTGCTCCCTTTCCTGGCAGGAGGAGTCTCTAAACTTAATGTTCATTGTCCCCGAAGATGACTGTGGCTGAAGTCTATGGATCGAGTGAGTGATAAACAATGAAACGAGAGATGCCAGCCACAGATTATCCTAGTGCTGCTACTGCCCTCCGAGCCTGTCTCTGCAATTTAGACACACTCTCCAGCTCTGAGAGAGACTTCCCGTGTGGCCCCTATTGAGTTGTAACTTTCCACTCACATTGGCCTTTCTTCTCACTTGTTGCAAAAGATGACACCGAGGTTCTTTGAACACCGTCATCTTGGCTTTGCCAGGAATCCATGATTCTGTTTTTAGTGGGGGTCCCTATGTGCCAACTGCTCACCCCACACCTGGACTGTTAGCATCCCAAGGGCACAGACTCTGTCTTAATCACCATTGTATCCTGAGTTCTTACCATCAAAGAGTTATCCATCCCCCCAAAAATATTTGTTAAATAGGAACACCAAAGTACAGATTTCTCAGACTTACTATAATCTGTCTTCCATACAGCTATGATAAAAATAAAAACAGAAATTTTAAAAAATTATTTTAAAAGTGCATCGAGGTGAGAGTTGGTTCAGTACTGACCAGTGAAAGGAGAATCTGGAAAGTGAGGGTATGTGAATTCTACTGGGGGTGACTCCTATATCGCTCTCATTCTGTCCTTAGAACTGCAGTGCTACCCCACATGACCCTCATAGCTTTTGGAGAGAGGAAGAAAGAAAGGGTCTCTTTCTCCAGTTATTCACATACAACCCCTACTACTTAGAGAAGCAATAGTTCCAGTTAGAAATAATTGATGACAAACTTTACAAAGAGGAAGAATGCCCTTGGTCCTCTGGATCCTGAAAAAGGAACATTAATAGTGCTATAAATTTGGGGGAAGAAATCACATCATTTTAATGAATGTTTCTCATAAAATAATGGAATAAAGATATCCTCCTGATAATAGATGTGCGATTTAGGACCAAAATTACCCCTTTTCCTCCCATTTACCTTTAGTCTACTCTGAGAAGATGAAAGAATAAAGAGAATGTGCTTGAACTTGCAAGAGATGAGATTTATCCCCAACTATCAAGCCTGATCTACTCAACATCTCTATTCTATTTGCATTCACTTTTAGCGAAGAGTTTGACAAAGGTCGAAACTAGTAAAAACTTGTGATTCTATCAAAACTTCATTCATCCTCAGCTTGAAAGACAACTTATACTTAAGACTTATCTCTTCTCAGTACATTGTGGTTTCCTGTGAACTCGGGAAAAGCATTGCCAAAAATAAAGTACAAGATTGATCAGCCTTCACTCATTCCTGAGCAAACAATAGCGTGGAAAGTTGACCATGAAGATATTGGCCACACATCCGTTAAAATCCCTTTGACTTGCTCCACTCATTCAAACCAAAAAACTAAAAAAAGAAGATGGTACTGACAGGTCCTCCTGTGGGAGGCTGTGTGCCCAGGAACTTTGTCAGTCACTCCAAGCGGATCTAAGTGGAGACATTGACCAAACTTCTCCACCCCCAGGGGGTCAAGAGAGCAGCTCTGAAGTTCTTGAAACTTCCCTCTAATTTTCCCATAAAACTTCCTTTTGACCTTTCAAGCTGATACAAAGCTCCAAAGGACAAACTCATCTCTCCCCAACCCCTACACCACCTGCGGCACATAGGAACAATAGGACCCTTCAACTCACTCAGGACAAAACCAATGCCTTTTATAAATGTCAGTCATCAAAATGTAGCCCAAAGTAATATTTGTAAGGGTTAACCTTCTCTTGGCAAATGATATTAGTGAGAAAATAATTTGTCTAATTATTTCTTAAAAGTAGCACCTGAAATAAAACTGAAATCCAGGGAGAATAAGTGGCTTGCCCACAGTCTCACAGCTAGTAAGTGAAAGACAGTGCACCGGCACCTCCGGACACTGGCTGACTCCAGAGCCTTCCTCGGCTGGCAGGCATGACATCTGCTCTGTCCTTGTACACCACATAGACACTGACGCACTGGTGAGCCCCTGAGATGACGGGATCATGCTTGTCACACAGCCGCATTGGGCCTTCCCCGCGTGGCCTGGGTGCTGATACTGTGGCACCTGGACGAAGCTGACTCACAGGCAGGAACTCAGAAAATGTACCTGTCTGAGGCCTACAGAGGCCCTGGAGAGAATCTGGGCTTGATCAGCCAAAAACAACACACTGACAGCATTTCTCAGTCTTCACATGGACTGTCCCATGTGCTGTAGTGGCTGCTGTCAGTTACGGAGCTCATGCAAACCTCACAGCACAACTATCATTTTACTAGTTAAGAAAGCCAACGCTTGGAGAGTTTAGCGTGGCCTGCTCCATCAGGGTGGATAATCAGAAGCTAGAACCTCTGAAATGTGACTTCACAGCCCAGACCTTGAAATCCTGCACTCCCACAGTCTTGAGTCATGCGTCCTCGATCAGCCTACTGCCCTGCAGAGAAGCCCGACACTCAACTATGTCTGAGCCATGCCATACCAAGCAGTGGCCAGCCCCCACCGGCCCCCGTGGGACCTCTAATGTTTCCTGACACTGACTAGAGCCACCATTAACAACCATCCTGTTGCCCCTCACAGCCCTGTAAGCGCAGCCAAAGAACACATCCGTCCCGGTTCCACTGGGACTGGAACAAAGGCCCCACCCTGGCTCTTTGAGGTCACAGCCACACCTGCACGGACTTTCTCTACTAATTGAGGAAGAAAGAAGAAAACAAGCAAATTAAACTACTGGGTAGGATCAGAAGGAGTGATTCAGGGCTGGTTCTGCCGGATGCACAGGTGTTCTGAGTAGCCGTTTCCAGGGACTCACCCCTGGGCCTTTGCCAGTACTCCCAGAGAGGGAGCCGCCGCTGCCTAGGCCTTCCTTTCCTGCTGCCCACAGTGCTCAGGCTGGTCCTTACTTCTCCCCTTCACCACGCAGCCGCCTCTCTTCTAGGCATAGGGTTCTGTGAGTCTGATGTAGGGGGACAAGAAAGCTTCTTTACAGATGGCCAAGTGGTACAGTAGCCCTGTAGTCCCAGCACTCTAGGAGGCTGAGGCAGAGGAGTCTAAGTTCAGGACTAGCCTGAGCAACTCCGCAACTTAGTAAGATCTTGTCTCAAAGTCAAAAAAAAAAAAAAAGAAAAAAAAAAGGATTGGTGATGGAGCCTAGCATGGAGGCCCAGAGCTTGATCCCTAGCACCACCACCACCACACAAAATGAGCTCCGTGAGGGACAGCACACTGTGGGGCTGACAGGCCCATCTCCACCCACCAGGGGGCACTGAAGGTGCTAATGTTCCAGGTCCACAGCAGTCTGGATGAGGTCACCGGCCAGGGGTCAACAAAGCTCCTGGCCTCAGGAACTGCCCAGGACGCCCCTCGGTCCACCCAGCACAGCACTGAAAGTAGCATCCTCCTCCCCGTGGGCATCTCCAGTGCCTGGCACAGGGAGCTTTCGTCACCCAGCCTCAGCCCCAGGGAACTGTCCTGGGTCACTGCCCCTGCTGGGGTCTGTTCCCACAAGGGCTCCCGGCAAGCTTGCAGCTTGACAGACAGAGCAGACAGGGTCTCTGGGATGAAACCCACAGGAGCCCGAGTTAGTCTCCATCTTCCCGCCCAGAGCATTCAGCAGAGCAGCTAATGCAGGGTCAGTGACCCATGGGACGACAGTCCCCTCCCCAGAGGCAGTGTCCTCCACCTCTGCTACAGTGGCAGCAGGGGCACCTTGTGAGGTTTGCTGAGGATTGTCTGGTGCCCTCTGACAGGTACCATGGTGAAAGACACTCAGAGAACTAACACGCCCCCCTCGGCCTCCACAGGAGGGTTATTTATTTCAGGCTGTCACCAGTTGCTCCCCAGTCATCATAATGATCAAATCCAGGCATGTCCAACCTCTAGCCTGCCTTTTTTTCTTTTTGCCCTTTATTTTTTGTTCAATGTTATAATGAAAAATTTTAAAGGAAGTATTAGACCTTATGTATGTGAACTATTTTATATGTGGCCCTGGACATACCCAAAAACAAGGGCACAAAAACTGGCAGGCTGCACGTTAAATGCATGAGAGAGAGAGAGACAAACTTAGACCAATTTGCGCCTCCTGGGTGAGAAACACAGCGCGATTGCTATTCCTGCCCTGAGCTGTTCCAGTGAGAGCTGGAACAAGGCACCTAAAATGGCCTGCGGTGCATCCTCGAGTAGGGATAATGGGACCTCACGGGAGCATGTAAAGGGGAGGGTCCCGATGGGGTCCCAGGGGATTCCCAGTGCACCAGGGCCAGGCCCCAGATCTGAGTGAGTGTGCGGTGGGAACTGAGGAGGATCCTGTCTTTCCCAGTCTACATGCCTTCATGTGGATCCGTGCGCAGGGGTGGGGAACCTTTTCCGGCCAAGGGCAGGTTGCAGTTTTATCACATCATTCACTGGCCATTCAAAATGATCAGTCTAAACATTAACCTGCGAGATCCATTAACTCACCCCACCCCTGATGTGATAGCTGAAACTGCTTCTCTTTGATGAGGGGTTGGCTAACCTGGATCAAATGATTTCACAGGCAGATCAGGCTTTCTCCACCCCTGCTGGGGTGACCGCTAGCCCAGAGAAAAATGGAGGCCGAGATGGAAGCTGGTATGCTGTACGTGGCCTCCAGGGGACGCTTGGCGTTCTAGCCTCTATGTCCCACCTTAACCACAGCCAGCTTGCAAGAGGTCACGAAAGTTTGTCCCCATCCACAAACCCTGGAGGCCGACTGCAAGATGACCCTAGAATAATCTGGCCAAAGCTAGCCATCGGCACAAATTAGTATTGCTAACGACACCCCTGTTAAAACCTAATGTTGCATCCAAAGGGTTGCATGCATGCTGGAAGCTACCCGACACAGGAAGGTGAGGCCGGCAGCACCTATAGCACGACGCATGTCTCAGAACCACAGCCACAGAAGGCAGTTTCAGGGGCCAGAAATGAGCAAGGAGGCCAGGCCTAGGGGCACAGGCCTGTGATCCCAACACTGTCAGAGGCCAAGGCAGGAGGATTGCCAGGTTCCAGCCCAGCATGGCAACACAGTGACCAGTGTGACCCTGTCTCAAAGTAAATAACAGTAATAAAAAAAGAGCTGGGGTGTAGCTCAGTGGTTTGATCCCCAACAGCATGAAAAAAGGAGAGAGAGAGGCCATGAATAAATATGAAACAACAGCAGCACCTGAGTCACTTAAGCGCTGGCTCCCAAAACTCCAAAGCTAAGCCAGGAGGAGGAAGTCTCTTGCCCTGGAGGAAAGTCCCACATTTTCCCAAGCAATCTCTCGGTTTCTCCAGTTCACTGACTTCCCGCACAGTTGAATTCCTCTGGCATCATCACCCTGACCTTTGTCAACACAAAGTGATTGTTTAAAGGATTCAATCAGATCATGCCGTGGGCGGCAATTTCCATTTCTTAAGATTTATTGCCTACTTAGCACCCAAATGCCAGGCACGGGCAGCAGGAGAGGAGCACCACCATGGTTTTCCATTCTGCTCCAAAGGCCCACAGACTGGACAGCTGCCTGCCAGGACAGAAGGACAGGGGGCCGCCTGAGGACGATCAGCAGCTAGATATTTTCAGGTGGAGGTTTGATTTTCCAGATGACAAAGAACAGGGCTTTCTCACTGTTACTGGTCCTCCTGTTGACCTACAGCTGGAATAAGTTGATTCAAGAGAGAATTCCTGGGTTTTCCCTGGCTTGGTAAAAAATTGGTGATGAATAAACAAAGTCATGCAATCCCCTTAAAGATGGGAACAGGCATTTTTAGGCATCAAATAAACATTCATTTAATTGATGAATTCAAGCTTGAGTAATCAAACCACTTACTTTCCCCTTCAATCAGCTACAGTTTAGGAAAATTGGCGTTTTTTTAACTCAGCTGTTCAGAGAGGAGGCCATGCTGTTTCAGGTCTTCCTTCAGGTGACGACCAGCGAGAGAGAAGAGGCAACAGCATGTTACTGGGGTGTGTGAACTGGCCAGCAAATACCAGGACTGCATGTATTAACCAGACGAACAGGCTCTACGTTGGTCTGTAAGAGGGGGGCTAACTCCATCCTTCTCACTTGGTTTAAGTGTGAACTGGACATTGGATCCAGGACCTTCACAATGTGATGTATCTCAAACCTTTGAGACAGGGTCCTGCTAGGATGCTGAGTTGCACAGGTTGGGCTTGAACTTGTGACTTTCCTGCCTCAGCCTCCCAGGGTGCACCAGCATACTCAGCACTGAGTTTCAAGGAAAAAATTCCTGTAAGTGAATATTAAACACCAGTCATTTGTAAAAACTGAAAAGCATTATCCACTCGCATGCCATTCAGACACCCCCTTTCCCTCTGCAGCTGAATCAGGCAGGGGACTGTCCTGCCCAGAGGGGTTGGCTTAGTGGCTCCCTGGTGCTGGTCACAGCAGCAGAACAGCAGGAGTGATGCTTAGTTAAAACACCTGCTCACTAAGGCAGCGGGCTGTCCTTTGGATTTAGAAATGAAAACTTCTGTGAAGCTCATGTTTCTCGTCCCTCGTAGAACTGGCCCTCGCTGTAGAGCCCTTGGCAGCTGCCAGGTCAGAGTGGATCTTCCTTCACCGGCAGTTAGCTTGTCCCCTACAGGTCTCAGGGTGACCTCGTAGGCTCCACGGTGAATCCCTTGGGTCCCCGGCCTTGTTGGCACCGGGGACCTGTTTAGTTGGAGACCGTTCTCCCAAAGGGACGGACGTGGTGGCGATTTGTATTTACTGCAGTGGATTGTTGGAAGATACCTTGAAATGGCAATAGGAGCAAGAGAGACACGGGGAGCGAAGCTCCGCCTCCTGCCAATCAGCAGCGGCATTGGAGCCTGATAGGAGCGCGCAGACGGGGTGGAGTTTCCCTTGCCACTCCTCTTTCACAGCGGCCAGGTCCTTCCAAACCCATGGGTTGAGGACCCCTATCCTAGGACATAGCTCACTCCCCCAACCTCAGTGGGCAGTTTGTATTGTCCGAATGCAAACTCCGATTTAGGGGTGAGAGCAGGGTGGGGAGCCTGAGAGGCTGCGTTTCTACCACATTCCCAGGGGATGCTGGTCCAGGGACACCCTGAGGAGCAAGGTGTTAGAACTTCATACAGATTTCCCCCACAAAGTTTGTATGTCAGAAATGTGTTAACCATGGGCATTGTAGCCCTAAATTTTCACACTAAGCAATACAGTGCCAGCAATACAGTACCATAATAAATTTTCACTCAAGAGTTTTATAACATCAAATGATACCTCATCTACAGATATGTAGTCAGAGATACATAATTTACTGCAAGTATGACAAGTCTCTCCCCATTTCTCTAAATTATGAAGATTCCACTCTCAGGAAAGGAGAATGGGCAATTTCTGATTCATCCTTTAGTCAATTAATAATTGTGGACCAAGTTACTAGGACCCAGCTCTGTGGTTTGGGACTAAAATCACCGCAGGGAACCAGATTCACTCACTGGCCAACATCTAGTAAAACATGCTCTGAGGCAGAGGCAGGAGGTCCTAAGTTACACCCCGTGTGGGCAATTTGACAAGACTGTATCTTGAAATTTAAATAGGGAAGGGGGGGAGGGCTCGGACAGTAACACGTGTGAAGGAGTACACCCCCCCACACACACACACAGACATGAGTGCTTTGAAATGTGAGTCTCTACAGTCACATCCATCACTCTGATTTCTTGCTCTTCCTAAAGTAAAATTTAATCAAAACACTTTCACTGTTGGACATGAGGCCATGCTGCGGTGGTGTGTGCTGTGTGAGGTGGCAGACACCTATGTACAATCCCCACATGGTGGGAGTACAGAGGGTCACAAGTTCAAGCCTGGCCTGGGCAACTCAGTGACTTACGGAGACTGCCTCAAAATAAAATATGAAAAAAGGGCTGTAGCTCAGTGGAAGCCCTGGGATCCATCCCCAGGACTGCCAGAAGAAGTAAGTTGACCTCAAGTGGACCTGTCAGGATGCTGACGTGATGAGTAAAGTTAGGGTGTGAGGCTTGAACTGAGCTTTGCGATCATGAGAACATCCTGAAAGAAACGGGAAACCTAGTGGATGCTTATCTAAAAAGATACAGGGAGACAAGTTGATGAAAAGCTCCGCAATGTCCGGCTTGCCTCCAGTCCACATTCCCAGTCTTAGTGATGGCACCCCACATTCACAGTGACATAAACCAGAGAAGCCCCTGCCCCCCACCCAAACACATAGCCCCTGTTTCATCTCCTTCCTCTCCCATCTCGCGGGGCAGGGGGTGTAGCTCGGTGTGAATGCCTCTCATTGTCCACCAATGCTCCTGCCCTGGCCCACCCTTCCCATCCCTCCTCTACACAGCTGACCTGCCTGTGACATGACCCCTGCCAGGCTCCACCGCTCCATTGGCAACCCTGCCCTCTCCACCACAGGAATATCCTAAAACACGTCTGTATGCACAGGTGTATTTTCAGTGCATTGTTCTGTTTTACCTACACAGAAAAACAGATGTTCAATTTGCCGAATTAAAAAAAGAAGACGAAATAAATGGAGTAGCGGAGGAGGTGGCAGGCTTTCATAAAGCTAGGTGAGCACAGGACTGTCCAAGGCCAGCCTCACTGAGAGGCGGTAAAACAGGACAGAAAGCCTCCAGACACTGGCTCTGTTTCTGCTGATTCACCTGTTGTAAATAGGATAGTTTCAGCCTTCTCTCATTTTTAAGATTGAGGTAGAATTCACATAAGACTCATCCTTTTGGATCATAATTCTACCAGTTCGTAAAAAGCACATACACTTTTAGCATCACTACCATCATCAAAACATAGGACAGACCCAGAACCGTCTAGCATTCTCTCATTGCCCACTGTAGTCAAGCTGCCTCCCACACCCAGCTCCTGGCAACCAGTAAGGGCTGTCCTTGTCCCTCCCTTTGCCTACTGGAAAAGTATAGAGTATACGGAGTCAGATAGTGCAGCACCTTTGAGACAGGCCCATCTCTTAGCACAAGACTCACTCGTGCTGGTGGAAGTCACGTGCTCCCTTCCCTCTCAGCATAGGGCAGTGTGCCGCCCCACTGCCCACCCTGGGGACATCGGGTGGATCACCCAGTTTTGGGTGATCATGAATAAAGCCACAGCAAAGCTTCATGTCCAAGTTTTTGTGTGAACCTAAGTTTCTCCCTCCCTTGGGTAGGCCATCTCCGAGTGGTATTGCTGGGTTGGATTTGATAGCTGAGTGTTTAACTTCTTAAGAAACTGCTAAACTGTTATTCTAACATAGCTGTGTGTTTCCCACAACGACACACAAAAGCTCTAGTTGCTCTGCTTTTGCCGGCTGTTTCCAATCGTGCTGTTGTTGCTGTTGATATCAATGGTACTAGTAGGGGTCGTGTGGCTTCTCCTTGTGATGGTAATTTTCATTTTCCTAATGATGACGTTGAACAATCATTTTATGCACTTATTGGTCACCCATATGCTGTCCTAGTAAAGTGTCAGTTCAAATCTTATGCTCATTTAAAACCTAGATTCATATTAATAAATGACATACACCTGTCATAGACCTTCCTTCACCTTACCTCTTGGCAAGGGAGGAACACAGACATCTCTCTGTGTTCAGCTGAGAAGCTGAAGTGGAGATGGTTGTGTGACTTGCCCACGTTCACAGCTAGGTGCCAGGCTGCCCCATGCGTATTCTTCCTCCACAAACTGTTCACAAACTCTTCCCGAAGCCAAGTGGGACACATCTTGATTTTGCCAGGCTGGAATCATCAGGTGGGCTCCTCGCAACTGAGGGCCCATCAACATTCTGGTGAGGCCAGGCCTATTGTCCCTGCTGTGTGATCACATTTCCGACCCCTTTACTCCAGCGAAACCCTCCTGGGCTTTATCTTCTTCCTTGGAGTTCAACTCCCGGTCACTAACGTGTGGAGAGAAATCTCGTCAGCCAAAAGTCCCTGTCGTTCTCCTTTTGCTCCCGCCCCAGTGGAGATCTGTACCTTGCAATGAGGGCTCTGAGAGTCATCATCTCTTTGCACGGTGTTTTGCAAACTCCTGCAGGAGCCTCAGGCCTCCCAAGAAGTGGCCTACCAAGCTGCTGCAAGTCCTTTTCTATCTGTTTTACCTAGGAGGTTTCATTTAAGATATATTTCTGGAGTATCTGTCACTTTTAAGAAAAAAAGTGAGTTGCAAGTCCATTGCCTTAGACACCATCTTTAAACATTTGAGAGTCAGAGGCCTCCCTGGGCCCTTTACACACTATAAACGTGCATGAAGTACATGATCCAGTGTATTTCTCATGCAACCTATGGAGTAAGTACTTGACTAACTTGAACCCATCTCTAGGCATGCGCACATCATGGGGGAACCCAGAGTGCTAGGATTTCACCTCAGAAAAAAGAGAAGTTGAGTTTCTTTCCATGTTCTGTGGCACAACTTTTTTCCTCAAAATTATTAATGTTTGTGATATGTAGTCATTGTATTCCCCTTGAAAAACTCATGTGTATACATACCTCATCCTAATCATTCTTACTCCCCCTTTCCTCTCTCCCACTTCCCCCCATCCCCTTGCCCCCTATCTCTCATCTCCCTACCTCTCCTGGTCTTCCCACCTCCCCCTATCTCACAGCCACCTTCCCCTCCTCTTCCTGTTATCTGTCTTTTATTTTGCTTTAAAAGTTACTTATATTTTTTGTGTTTCTCATGTAAGAGAACCATGCGAGTTTTAAACCTTCTGTGAAGGACACACCTCTGAGTTTGCTAAAATTTGCCCTGGGATGTTGACTCTCATAGCCCATGGGCGCACGACCCAGAAGGACTTGGCAGTGGCATCCCAGAACTCTCTGTTGATGCTGCTGCACACTGTCTATGTACGATCCTTTCCTCTCAGTGTCCCCATGTGGGAAAGGTTGGAGAGCACGAGAGGCATAGTTTGTCCTTGGGCTCTAACATTATGTGATCAGTTGTCCTGGTTCTTACTAGCTGAGTGGTTCTGGAAAATTATTTGAGCCTTCCTTTCCAAATCTGTGAAATGGATATCACAGCATCAGAGTTCTTGGAACTGTCGTGGGGATTACAAGGCAACGCTTATGATACTCACAACTCCATTCTAACACAGATAAAGCCCCCAGCAGATAGTCATTCCATTGCCAACAGCCCTACCCAACCATGGCTTTTTCATCCAGGGAGGAGCTAAAACTTGCCACAGATACGCAGCTGCACTTTTGATTATGCTTTCATAGTCAGTATAAATGTGAAGCTTGAAAAACCAAAGATGGTTGCCACCCTTAGACTTATTAACCTGAAACACCTAGTTTCCATCCCTCAAGTAACAAGGCGAAGCATATGAGCATATGAAGGTCATGGGAAGCAGCTCCAAGCAGGAAACAGCTCTTCAGAAAGAGTGGGGACACAGACAGTAGTTACACATTCTTGTGTTTTTTGTTACAAAAAGCCATCATCTTAGTGATGGTTGAATGACCACAATGAACCATTAGGGTTTGAATATGATCCATAAGAAATGTTTTCTTTTGGACACCAAATGACTTCACATTGTGGTCTTTCAATCTGCACTAATAGTGATATTTTTCTGTACTATTCCAAATTAGAAGGAAATAGATTCCAGTATAACCCACCACATCCACATTGTCGAACCCCAGCCAACTTCAGGTAGCAACAGGGAAGATTTGGAAGACATGGAACTCTTTACGGTTCTATTTCTGTCATTTAAGTCACCATATTTGTGTCTCAGACTACCTGGTGTGTCCGACAGCCAATTCCAGGATTTTCATCTGGCCCAGGGAAGGGAGTGGCTCTTGAATACATGGCACTACCTCCGGCTATTCCATGACCCCAGCTCATGTTCCCAGCATTTTTACACATCAGTGCTCTACCCACAGTGTCCTTCTGCACCTAAAGGTCAAACACAAGTGGCATTTCCAGATCTCTAGCAGGGATGACAACAGATCAGCTTCTGACAGCCACATTAGGATTCCCCACAAGAAGAGAGAAGTCCCCATTTTTCCATCCTCACAGCATGCACCAAGGCATCCAGGGACAATATTTTGCTGAACTTGTGGGACATCATCCCATTCTGAAAGCCATTTAGTGATCCTTCTACCTTAACTGCCAACTAACTTGAGCAAAGTTACTTGACCTCCATGTCTACTTCCTCATCTCATGTGCACAATGGGTCTGCTAACATGCATTAACATGAGTTAATCCATTTTAAAGACTTAGAAGAGTATCTGTTGCCTGCTGAGTCCCTCGATCAGCCTTGTGGGTGCCATTAGCAATAGCAGCAGTGATGTTTTCATCCTCACCTTCCTGAACACCCTAATCCAGACGGCACTTGCTAGGCCAGCCCTGGCTCCAAGCCCTGTACTGAGAGGACAGCTATGTATGGACCCTAAATTCAGAGGTGGGGGGGGGGCCCCATATAGCCCAGCTAGAAGCCCTGGAACTTCCCGGCCCCTTTCTCTGCTACAACCCTTGGCCCCCTTCGAAGGGTCCTTCTCTTAATCTTCACACAGGGTAAAATTAACTCTTCTTGGATCCTGAAATTGAGTACTATTTTCCTCTTCCGTACAAATTTTTTATTTTTATTGATTTACTTTTTGCTGGAGATAAGAGTGTTAGAGAACTAACGATACCAGCCCTTACTGCAACAAGCAGGGAGTTCCTACAGGTCAGCCCTTCAGAGATCGTCACTTGGAGTATAGCTCATGAACAGGCTGCACCAGCAGAGTTCTTACATGCAAATTATTCAGTCTCAGCATATAAGATGAAAAGAGTATTTTTTTCAATATTGCTGTGTGCCTACGAGGTAATTTAAGAAACTACATCTTTTAACTCAAAAGTAACTATGTGTATCATCTATGCCTGTGTGGGCCAATTGTGTACTTATGTATTAATCAGTCCGCTTTCCGGGACAGGCAAACCTAGTAGAAATGACAACAGGAAGGCAGGGATCTCGGTCCTAAGGTAGAATAGGATGCAGCACAAGATGCTCACAGCCTGTCTCACGTGGGGGCTCATCAGAATGCATCCTGGCACCCTAGTTGTGGCCCCCCAGGGTGCCGCTCCTCTGTGCAGAGTTGTTATGTCCTTACATAAAAAGGACTGACAAGGGAGAGAGCACTCATAAAAATTCAGAGGAACCTGGTCATAAACCTTCAGAACTATAGCTTTCCTACCCGCCTCCATCCCAGGGGACCACAGGGGAGCGAAATCCACTTCCCAGGGTTCACTGGTGCTGGCTTCGCCTTCCTCATCCTTCCTCTCCCACTTCAAATTCACATCACTATTTTGCCCCAGGGCCCTCCCCCCCTTTCCCCCCCCCCCCGCCCCCGCCAACTGATCACAGTCACTGCAGCAAACCAGCTTTTGTCAGATTATACCTGCGGTGAGTCTTTGGCCCAGAAGTGTTTCCTCCCGGAGGCATTTGGCTTTGGTCCTCCCTTGCTATTTGTGGAATAAATGTGCTCACTCATGAAATATTCACCAAGCATTCACCCACCCTCCAAGCCCTGCACTGGTTGTTAAGTTCACAGTAAGACACAGGACCAGGGTGCCACGGCCCTCATGAAGCTTACAGCTGTGTTGAAGACTGAGATTAAAAAGAAAAAAAAACAGGCAACTGCACAATAACAATGTTTAAGTACCATGAGGAAACAAAGACAGGTGCTGTTGAGGCAGAGAATCTACAGTAGGTGGGAGTTCTCTGGGGTCTTGTGTGAGATTCTGAAAGGTGAAGAAGACCCTGCCATGTTAGTAGTTACGCTTGGTGAGTGGGGAGGGTACCTGTGGGTGCAGGCTTTATCAGCAATCTTAGATTTTAATCCAAGAGCCATGGGAATCCTCTGAAAGCTCTAAGCAAGCAATGGTGTGATTTTTGTCTCAGAGACTATGGCAAAGGCTGCATGGAGAGTCACAGAGGTGGACAGACAAAGTAGGAAAGGGAAGCATGGGGCGGGTATCAGTGCTGCACCTGAGAGGTGCCAGCTGGGCAGGCCAGTCCCTTGGGAAGGTCAACCAGGCTAGTTATCCCAGGGAGGGTGCGTATGGTCACAGTCTATGCTACACTTCCCTTTTCTGAATAGCACTACAATTCATTTGGTTCTCAGCAGTCTCCCGGAGGGATCAGGCAAGATGTCCCCCTGGGGACTCCTTTCACTGTGACTGTCCTGAGCATCTCACCCTGGTTGCTCCAACTAGGCTCTGCCTGTATCTTGAACTCCAGTGGTACAGGGCACAATAAGTTAGTAAAGTCCAGCATTGATTTAGTTGAAGATAAGATGCAGACTTAAGGTGCCCTGTGCCTGTGAGGGAAGGAAAAGGAGCAGCTGGTGACATTGTCCCCCAAGAGGAAAGGAGAGAGAGCACACAGGACGGGCATGGGGAGGAATGATTTCTGTGCTGGACTTGTGGCCCTGAAAATAGCAGTGAGTTATGAAGGAAGACAGATGGACACCGCAGATACACAGAGCTCCGTGGAAACGTTTAGGACGCGGTGTGTGAGAGGTACACAGATAAGAACACCCTGGAGAGGCTCTGGAGAAAGAGAATTCCCTCCAGCTATGCCCTAAGGAGGTTAGGGAAGGGAAGAGGGCACCACAAAGTTGATTGAGAAGGTGGGACAGAGAGCAGGAGAAAGGGATGCTACAAGACCCAGGAGGCCAGCTGTTTCTGGAAGACCTTAACCATGAAAATGTGGTGAGCTAAAGTTTCAATATCAATTTGGAAGATTGTTCCCTGGGTTTGACAACAGAAAGGTTACAGACCTTAGTGAGGATAGCACTGGGAGGGGCAGCTGAGGAAGCCACGCTGGCACAAAAGGCCTTGTCCCTTTGATTTTAGCCCCTGGGTCTGCGGACGTTTGGCAAAGAGACAGCAGAAACACCTCCAGGCTGAGTGTGGCTAGTTTCATCTTCCTAGGCTATATCCCTGTTACTTCTCATTTCAGGTAGAACAGCTCAGACAGGAAAGATGTGGTAGACTTATTTTCCTCGTCCACCACCTCATAGGTTAACTTGGTCGCATGTTCCAGACAGTGTCTAAGGTCAAGAGAAAGAGAAGAAAGGAAGCAGGGAGGAATAAAAGAAACAGCAACATAATCTAAAGGGATCAGAACTAAATTCGATTCATTCTTCAATCGAACCTGTGCCTCAATTTCAAAAAAACTAGCATGTGACACAGTAGTGAAGAGCTCTTCCTGTCCACAGTTCCTGTCACCTTGACAGGCATCACAGGGCAGGGTGGGTATCTGGGCTGCCAGCTTAAGAAGCCCTGGACTTTGGGAAGGTCTAGCATTGAACTTTTAAATCTTTATACTTGGTGATGTAGTTTATTTTCATTTCTGGTTAATATTCTTAAGAGGTGGTGGCTTAGGACATTTTAACCTCTAGTTTCTCCCACTGCTAAATATTTAATGATCTGTAAACAAGCTCTTGAGAGATCTTTTTATAAGATGAAACCTTCTGTATTTGTAAGTTCACGTGAAGGGCAGCTGGAGGCAGGCAGGAGTAGGAAGAGAGCGCCCCTGGGCATCTCAGAAGGCACTGGAGGCCAGCGAAGCATGGCCGCTCAGGCCTGCGGTTCAGGGCCCTTCATGATCCTGATCAAGTCTCCAGCTCAACACCAACCCTGGGTTGGCAAAAGGCTCAGAGTAAACGCCAAGTATCCTGCTCCATGGCGGATCCAGCGTCTTGGCTGGCAGTAGCCACTGGCATAGCCTCGTCATATTCTCTGATCCTGTCTGCAAGCCAGCAGCTGAGAACCATTTTCCTGGGAGTTAAAAAGAAACCCCAAGTCGTCCTTCTGAGGGGCCCATCTTCTAATCACGGTCAAGTTACTTAACCTCGCGCTGCTTCACTTCCTCCTTCAGGAAATGGCATGGAGAGTGTCAGCCTGCTCCTGTGTCTCCAAAGTAATTTAAGAGCAGCTAATTGACTCTGCCATATGTGATGTAATGACGGGGAAAAGAGCTATTAAAGTATGAAATAGCATTGCCATGGCCCGAGTCGGGCTGCCACCACACAGCCCCGCCCCCCAGGTGGCCCTTCTAACTCTTCACAGCACCATCTTTCTGCATCGGCGGAGCTGTTGCTGCCTGTCACGTGGTGGCTTCACCTTGAGCCCACCACAGCCAGACATGGGGGTGTGCCTTGAACAAACCTGCTTTGGTTCCAGAATGTTCCTGGGGGTAAACCAAGGAGACCTGGGATATATCAAACTCACACCCAGAAATCATGGGAATGCCTGACCTCCTGTACTTAACTCAAATCTACCGGCAAGTAGACCAGATAACCCAGGAAGTATACGTAGGGCCTGGATTTCCATGGCAGCCCACTCCCTAAGCAGGCAGCTGCTGGGGCACAGGAGAAGGTTTTGTGTTCACCTAGTCAGCACAACCCCTAGTTCAAGGAGCTTCCCCTAGACAGTGCAGGCCCTCCCTGCAAGAGGCGGGGCACCTCATCCCCCTAGTAAAGGAAGAACATGAGGCGCAGAGCGGTCAGTGGCCGGTTCCAACTCACACTGCCCAACATCAATAGTAAGTCCGTTTCAAAGGTACTGTGTAAAAATCTTCAACTTTGAAACAAAGTAGACCCTTGACAGTCCCCAGCAAGGCACACACAGTTATCCCCCCTGAGCAGGCGGGGACTTGAATCACATGCATGGGGCTAGAGTGTGGGGCGAATCTCAGCTAATGAGGGAGCCTCACAGGCACCCAGAATTCAAACAGAAAGGTGGCTCCCCTGTTCCCTTCTCATGACCAACTCCTCAGAGAAAAACCACATCCTAGAATGAGATTACAAAATTCGAGGCTTTCAAAGGTCATAGACACTTTCCTCACAAGTATCAGGGGGTTAGTGCATTGAATTCCTCTGGTTTAATTCTGCCTAAGTCGCCAGGAGCTCGAGGATAAAGCCATTGCTGGTGGTAGCAACTAACTCATCCGGAATTCTAACATCTGTCCTTCCACCTGGCTGCTAACCAGTGGTTGCTTTAATAAAAAAAAAAAAAAAAAGTCTTTTCTCATATTTATCATTCTGCTTTATGTGTATTTTGGTGCTGTAAATTGTCTTAAATCCTTCCTGGAAGTAGACAGAATTTAAATCCTAAATAAATGTTGAAACTAGGCTTCCTAGAAGGATCATTTATCTTAGTCCAGGGGCCTCCCATATTAAAACTGCAAAAAAGAAAAGAATTAAGCAAAGTGAGTTTGTAAAGGCCAGGGAACAGTGATGATTTTTAGATGAATGCACCCAAATTCTGGGACATCTGGCACTAGCTAAGAATCATGCCTTGAGTGACACCTAATGGTGGTCGCTGCTGAGGCTGCTGGAAGGATCTCAGACCAGTGGTCCTCAAATCTGACCTCTGGACTGCCTAGGTGAGGTAGGCCTGGGAGCGCAGCTCTCTGGGAGGCCGAAATGGTACCACCACCGATTCCAGCCAGCCTGGGCCAGTCAGCAACTTTGAGTTACTGTCTCAAAAGTTTGAAAAGGCTAGGGATGTGATGGCCCTGATCCCCATTCCCAGGGCCAGATAGGGACGGCCTGGGTGGCGGACTGTGCCGTCCCAGCCGGTCCCCGGGCCCTCTGATTTCACAGCTACCCCGGGATTCCAATGCAGTCTCGACTTTGGGAACCCTTGGTTTGAGGGCTAAGTCACTGTCCCCCCAGGACTGTGGGGCCCGTGGACACCAGAGCCAGGGGAGGGATTTGCGAGGGTTCTGCAGGCTCCTCCAGGGCCTGGGGTGGATGGGGGCACAGTGCACCCCGGGCCAGGTGGCGGCCCCCTCGGCAGGGCGGCGGGGCCGGGCGGCGCTGCCCGGTGGCCTGGCGGTGGCGGCGGGAGGCAGCGCAGCCGCGGCGTCCCTAACTCTGTGCTTGGTGTCCGCAGACGACCCCGGCCCCTGGAGCTCTGCCACCGGCCCAGGCCTGCCGGAAGTAGGCGTGTCCCCGGAGGACCCCGCGCCGCCATCCTCTCCATCCCATCCAGCCCCGTCCTCCGACCCCGCCCTCCAGATCCGCCCAGACCCCGCCTGGGACGTCCAAAGGGAGCGCGACCACGACGACCACCCCGGCGTCAGGAAACCAAAGGAGCTTGCGGCCGGCGGCCAGAAGAAGCAGCGGCTCGGGGAGCAGCGGGAAGGCGCGGGCAGCCCGCGCGGGGCGGGCGCGGAGGCGGGCGGCGGCGGCCCCGGGGGTGCGCGCGCGGGTCCCCGACCGGCCCCGCGCCCCCCGGGGGCCGCCCCCGCGCGCAAGGCCCCCGTCGCCGCGCCGGGGCCCTGGAAGGTGCCGGGCTCCGACAGGCTGCCCGGCGCCCTGGGCCGCCACCGCCGCGCCGGCCGCGCCGACGACGCGGGCCTCTCTTCCTAGGTTCGTCTCGCTCGCGGCGTTTTAATTTATTGTCCCCGTCACACGCATCGATCGACCCACGCATGAGGCGCCCAGCCGGGCCGGGGGCGTCGCCGCCAGGTTGCCCCTGCTCGAGGGGCTGGGCAGCCACCAGACCTAAAACTGATCCTCAAGTCCCCGGTGGTCCCACGGCAGGGGGCTTTGGCAGCGACGGAAGAACCAAAATAAAGGAAGAACATCGCAGACAGTGCAGTGTAGCTTCCGTTCAAAAAGAAAGGAATAAAATGCCCCGCTGCATGAAGGTCTTGGATGCAATCCAAACTTGCTATCAAGAAACTGGACAAGTTAAGAGCAATCAAAAACTGGAATATCGCCTTAAAAAAAATACCCAACTGCACGGAGCAAGCTGAAACAGACAAGATTCTATCTTTTAATTGATCTAAAGCATTGTAAATAAATTGTCCTTGACATATCTAGACAGGGGTTCAAAGGTTTCTTTGAAACATCCAGAACTGTTTGCCCATGACGTCCGCGGCCCACCCCGTGCTCACCCAGTGAATTCCTTGATGTGACGTCATGTTGACTGCCATTCCTGCGATCATATCATATCTGCATTTTCAGTGGTAGGAGAAAAAAAGGTTTTAAAAATTGTACTCTAGCAAACAGTTTTGCCATCCGTCACAGTTTCACAGTGTAGCTCATAGATCTTAACCGATGGTCCTCGAAAAATCCCAGTTTTGAAACCGGAAAGACCACAATGCGTTTAATCCGGGTTGGCAGGACTGCAGCTCCCCTGTGCAACAGGTTGCCGGCTGCTCCCGGCTAGGGGAGACTTGCGCGCCCCTCCTCGCGTGGTCTGGCAGTGAACGCTGTCCGTGACTTCATTCGCATTTCCACAGGGCAGAGAGGCAAAGTATTTGGCCGAATTTTCTCAGATTAAAATGAACCTCTAATATTAAAAGAAAATCGCTGTAACTAATTTCTTTTCACTAAAAATGTGAATCCTTTCAGCATTCCTTTCTGCTTTTTTTCATGTTTTAGTCCTGTTTCTATTTGCTTTGCCTTTGTATGTTTTTTGATTTTTGTTTTTTTGTTTTTTTGCTAATTTGCTTTTACGTCATTAGCACTCTCTAGGTGTTTGCGTTCATCTTGGTGAATCCACGATTGAGCCTCATTTTCAGTCTAGGCTTTGCCTTTCCTTCCTGCTGTTTTAGTATGTCTTTGTACAACGTCAGCTTCAGCTCATTATCCACTGGTACTTACCGTAGCTACACAGATTAAAAGGCAGAATTCTTCCGAAGGCGACTTGCCTCTAATGTGCTCCATAGGAGTGAGGCGTCGCCCTTTTCATATTCTGCCCCTAACAGGAGCCGAAATGCAAATTAGGTTGCCCCTGTCATCTAGTAAGTACCAGGTCATTCCCAGCCTCCCTTTGTAATTGCAGTAAGCCCAGCCCTAGCGGCTTAATTCCCGCCGGACCTGGGAGTCCAATGGTTTGACAAGAGGAGATGGTTGGAAGCCTCATGCTAAGGGGCTTTGCAGCTTATAAAAAGCAATTTCCAAAAAAGAATTAAAAAGGAGGAAAGAAAAGAAACCCATCCATCTGAAACAAAAGCACAAACACATGTAGCAGTTTCTAATACTTTTGGTTTAATCTCAATTAGTCTTTGTCCCCTGGACTAGAAATCCAGTCTAGTTTGCCATTAATTTATTGAATCTGGTTTTGGACAATGCTGTAGTGTAGCTGCACGGCCCGGTACTGTATCCTCCGACCTTTCTTTTCTATGTGTTATACAAAAGGAAACAAATTTTGAGATTACGCTTGCATAAACTCTTAATTTGCACAGTCCACGGCTACTACTCGTGCAGTCACTGCTTTATGCGGCTGTAATCCATAACCTGTGAAGACGGCACACCATCTAAACCCCATCCCAGATAACATTTCTGTGTAGTGTTAGCTGTGAATTTACCCTGTACAGCTGTATCTCTATAAATATAATTCCATGTATTAATAGTCACAGAAAGACTGCAAGTGAGCAACTATTTTTATGAACGCACCACTATGGATAAATTAACTTTTACAGAAATCTTGTTTACTGTATGATATTCTAAAACACTGTCAAATAAAATATATATCCAAAAATCTTTTCTTTTTCCAATAAGCTGTGTGTTAATTTGAAATCACAGGGAGTTCACTTAGTCTTTTAAAACTGCACTTTGTATACATTTTCAAGTGCCCCAGGGAGAACTTCTTTGGAACTCGGTAACTGCACTGTCACAAGATGGGAAGATCGATGGCAGTTTTGGCTCAAGTACAGTTTTTCCCTGAGGCTACCCAGTTGGTACGTGCCAGTCAGTTTAGCGTACCAGGTAGGAGTTGGCAGAACATTCCCGTTCCTTGCAGCACAGATTGATGCAACTTTTTTCAACAAAAAAGGAAGTTATCCATCAGCAGTAAATTTCATGGTGTTTTTCTCCTTTTAACTCTGAAACTTGTTCGTGCAACCCCCACGAGAGTTCATATGGAATCCAGTTTTTACTGAGCAATGACGTATAGGTCGAAAATGAAAAGCTTCATGTGGCTTTTGCAGGGCACCGCAAAACTTGTCCTGGGGATGGATGAGGCGACACTGTGGGTGGCCCTCACTGATGACAGGCCTGCCTTCAGGAGCTCGGGATCCGAAGGAACAGGCTCAGCCCTGGTCCTGTCAAGTCTTTGTGTCACATAGGCCCACAGGAGACATAAAATTCCCCAACTGTCACTTTTTTTAAAACTCAGAAATAACTTTTATTAACTAGACCAGGCATCACTTTTAGGGAAAAAAAAAAAGGCATGAAATATGAACTCAAACCCCAAGTTAAGATGTTTGTCACAATCATGAACTGAGCTGAGGATGCCCTGGGGCAAGCTACAAAGCAAAGTAGTTAACCAAACTGAGTGTAAATATTAATAATACAGAATAAGTTAGCCTTTTTTAAAATGGAAAACATGACTAGGACATTAGTAAGATAAGAAATCAGAGAACAAAGGAGTTAGAACAAGAGAGGCACTTGGCCTGCCGAGGGCCTTGTCACCAATTCCAGGGTCTCCGAAGAAAATCCGAGATGTGATACAGATCTAAGCAAACTGTATACATTAACCCCCAAAACATGCAGCTAGCTGGGAGGACAGGGCACGGGACGGCAGTGGGGAGGAAAGGACCAAAGCATATTACGTGCATGTACGAATCTGCCAGGATCGTACTCACTTAAACAAATGGTGAGGAAAAACATCTGCAAGAGTTAAAGAAGCCAGTGGCGAGGGCTATGGGACAGCCATTTCCCTCCGTCTGCAGCTGCTGTTCTGTCAGGGCCAGTGTGGGACAGTCTGCCCGCCTCTCAAGAGATGAAAAAGATCAGCTACTTGAGATCTTATGTATTTTTGACACATTTAACTTATATTTTCAAGGAGCAGTAAGCCAAATGACAAAACACAGCACTGTGACAAAGACCTGGCCCCTAGCCCACCGACTTGCAGCTGCTGCCTTAGCGTGGCAGCCAGCCCGCAGCAGAGAGCCACCCCAGCCGGCTGGCATCTGGGTCTGGTCCACCAGTAGACCCGGGAGAGCACAGCCCGTGGCTCCTGAGGTAGAAGAAGCCCCGGGAAATCTTCAGGGGCACAGGCTACGAGTGCATGCTGGTGACCAGCCTGGTGGAGGCGGGCTTGCCGTGAATTAACTGAAGCTAGCTGGGAGTGGTGGTGTAGCCTAGAATCCTAGCATGCTGATGGGCCCAGTGTGGGTAACTTAGCAACTAGCAAGACCCTATCTCAAAATCAAAAATCAAAATGGGCTGGAGCTCAGTGCAAAAGCCTTGGGCTTGATTCCCAGTATCTTCCCCACCCCAATAAAATAAAATAGTTAATTGAAGCTGGATTAAACCTCTTTATACTCTTAACGCTATACTCTTCTGAATGTGTTTTCCCATAGCTGGGTAAGCGCGGGGCTGCGCAAAGCTGAAGCTGTCCGGTCTTGACATTGCTATTTTCAAGCCAAAATCACAGTAGACACAATCAAACGACCTTGTTGCCAGAAGAACTTGGACACAACCAAGATTTCTTTTTCAGACACCACCATGCTGGGCAGGACGCGTGGAAAATCACCAGGGCTCGCTGCGTCTAGAGATAGTCAGGGTACCATGTGTAATAATAGGTTCCGCGTCACGTCGCGTTCCTGCGGAGCCCTGGCTGCACGTGCAGAGATGATGATGATGGCTATGGGGTAATAATAGTTGTGGCTGTAAACATTTGTGTGTAAACAGAGGACACCCTAGGATTAAGTGGAACCCCTGCTGGGCGCATGGAAGCACATCACTGGGGAACGCCAGGATCAGGATGGCACAGTCAGTCCCACTGCCCAGCAGGAGGGTGATGGGCACCCACACATAACAGCCATGCCTGTCCTGAGTGGTCTGAGAGCATGGTGGGCTCTTTTCCTTATATACCTCTAGGAGGGGATTTGCCTCAGGTAGTCTCAGTGCATCACAACCCCAAGAAGCACCCTCCGGGCTGGAGGTCTAGTCAGCACACAGACTCACGACTTTTGTTTGAGACTTCTCAGCTCTTTTCTCCAACATAAGGAGTGCAATGGAGATTCCTGCATTTCTGGAATTCACGCTGCATAGCACAGAACAATTACTCAGTGAGTATTTACTCAAGACTGGGTAATCTCTTTACATTCTCTTCCTCCTGAAATCCAGTGTTCCCTAGGGTAAGAATGGTCCTTAGCGCAGCAGGTGGTCCTGGCTGGGTGACAGGTTGTGGCTGTTTCTGAGGTCAGCAGCTGTGTCTACAAAACAAGTAGAGGAGCCAGGTTCTACTTGAGGACCACTTGGGAAGAAAGCCAGCCCTGGGGCTCACGCAAGGGACTTCCTTTCTGCTGACACGCCTGGTTGACTCTAGGCCACCGGGTCCAGCTGGTTGGAGAGCTGTGGGTTAGAAAGGCCTCGTGACAGGCAGAGTTTGCCCAACGTGTAAGAGGCCCTGGGTATCCGGGGCCTGGATCAGCCCACCCTGTCCCCACCTCTGCTACGCTTGCAGCTCCTCCAGATCACAAGTCACACACACACACACACACACACCCATTAGCCCACTGACTACCTGCCCAAGCTCCTAAGACTCATGTCAGTAGCCTTGAGTGGTAGCACTTTTGGGTTTTTTTCCTCCCCAAATGATTTTTTGTCCTAGTATCAGAGACCAAACCTAGGACCTTCATACTGAGCTACATTCCTAGCCTACTTTCTAGTTTTGATTTTGAGACAGGAACTCACTAAGTCCCATATTTGCCCAGGTTAAGCTTGAATTTGTAATCCTCCTGCCTCAGCCTCCCAGAGTGGTGGGATGACAGGCCTGTAGCACCAGGCCCAGCTAATGCTTATTTTTATTAATGTATGTGTGCAGTACATAATAATTCCATTTATCTTGGGGAACTGGTACATAAACTCCTCACATTTTCATCCTTTTTACTCCCCCTATTCTCTCCTCAGATTTCCTTCCATCCCCACAAATTCTACGTACTTCCTGTTTTCTCTATGATTTTGCTCTTTAAACCACTTATATTTTGGATTTCTCATATAAGAAAAAATGTGCAATGTTTAATTTTCTGTGTCTGATTCATTTAATTTAAACCTAACTCACAAACAACTCAAATTTATCTTCTTTTATGGTAGAACCATTGTCCATTATACATACGAACGTGAGAAAGAGGGAGAGAGCATGCATGCATGCTTTGGCATGACAGTCTCAGCCACCCTCAGCTCTACTTTAGTCAGTCCCCAACACACCTCCACTGGCCACTTGGATTAAGACATTCTACCTGAGGTGGCCATCATGGCTTCTCAAGACCAAAGACCCTCAGGGCTGCCCTGTCCTTCCCACCAGGACACACTATGTGCAAACCAGTCACCAAACATGTTCCTCAGAGTCAACAGACCCAATACTAAGATTCTATCCCTAGCTATTGCCATCATAACACAGGCCGTGGATGAGGGCTTGGTTGAGTTCAGGAGACAGTCAGGTATCCACAACACCCTGTCAAAAAATGACACTAATTTCCAATGCTTCTAAGTTATTACTGTAAAAGTCACATTGCTAAGAACACAATACATGTCTTCAAAGCCATGCCGGAGAACGAAGTATGGTAAGAGGAGGTTCATGGCAATGTGCTCTGTACTGTCATGATTTTGAAAATATACATGTTCACCTCTATTTTGGTCACTCCATTGATTAGCTGTTTATGGCAATTTCGGTCAAATATTAATAAAAGCGTGATGGTGTCTCCTCATTTGCCTTATTGACCAGATCTCACACCAGGTGACTTTTGGCTCTTCTCAAGCCAAAATGAACAGGAAAGGGAAACGTTTGCAATTCTTTCAGGACATCAAGGCAGCCGGGACAGCACAACCAAGGACAGTCAGGAAAGAGAACGCACATAAGTGCTTCAGGAAGTGCCCAGAACAGTGGGATGAGTGCATTTGGTGTGAGGCAGGGACGTAAAGGGAAATGAACTGTGATGTGTCTTACACTCAGATTTTTGAAAAATTCAATCACATTTTTCGATGACGGATTGATCATTTAAAACACGGGCCATGTCGGACACACGTGTGCAAAATCAGAGGGGGGTTGGGGGTTTCAGCTAGGGAAGACTTTGCCCCAATGTCTGGAACAGAAGCAGCAGGCCAAGAGAACCCCTTCCAGAAGACAGCCGCCATGGGAAACAGGCCCCCTCTGCCCTCCACAGAATTGACTTTCACTCCGCAGCTGTTGCTGAAGATGTAGCTTCGCTTTTGGAGGTGCCTCAGAGCCTGTCTCTGCCTGCCTCCTCAGAGCCTTGGCACTCCCTGGGCCTGGTGAGAAATGCAGGATCCTAGAAGCCACTTCCAGCCTTCTGCACACGCAGGTGACTTGCACGCGGGAGTTTGGGAACCTCTGACGGCCAGAGGGAAGGAAGACGTGGATCAACGACAGCCACTTTGTTTCTTCAAGTCCCATCCTGAAAATGCCTCCTGCTACTCTCATCCCACCGGCAAGAACTGGCCCCGTGCCCCAACTGGGCACGGAGCGGCTGTGAGACAGAGTTCCTGTCGGGCAGTGTGGGAGCCACGGCTCCACACGACAGAATCAGCACAAGCTTGGATGGGCAGACACACATTTCTGACTTACAGCACTTGTTGTATTTTTCACTAGGGAGAATATTTCTTTCCTCCCCTTAGAAATGGCCTTGGCGGGGTGGGAGAATGTTCCGGATCCCTCTAGGAAAGAGGGATCAATGTGCTGACATTTCAGACGTGAGGACATTTCCCCGCCACGGGCCATCTCCAAGAGCATCCACCATCATGTGTGGCGCCCACCAGCGCCCACTTACACCTCTCCAGGGAACAGGCCAGAGGGCAGCAAACCATTCCCATCAGGTGTCAGACAAAGATTTTAGGCTTTTCCAGCCATGTTTTCCCTGCCTCTGTCACTTGCTCTGTCACTGGAGCATGAAAATAGTCACAGGCAAAATCTAAGTGGATTCATGGGACCGCCACGCAGAGCGGACACCCGTCGTCCCTCGTGCACAGCTGTCAGCTGAGCGTTGACTCAGCTCCTGCGGCCTCTGGTCTTGGCCCAGCGCAAACCGCAAGGGCAGGAAGCCTGTCTGCCTCTTCGCAGCTCTGTGCTCCAAGGGGCACTGTTCGGTTGCTCTTCCAGTACACCCACGAGCGTGTGCGTGCGTGCACGCTCACGCACAGAACTGGGATTGCTCCCAGGGCACTCGTGTTGAGCTCCATCCTCAGCTCTTCTTTATTTTTGCACAGGGTCTCACCAAGCTGCTAAGTTGCCCACGCTGGGTGCAAACTTGAGATCTTCCTGCCTGAGCCTCCCAGAATGCTGAGATCACAGACCTGTACTACCACACCCAGCCACTGGTATGTACATAGAACAAAAGAATGAACACTTAGAGAATGTCAGGCAAGGAAAAACTGACAGATTAGAAGAGCAGTAGCAGCTCTGAGGTCCACCCAGGCCAAGGGCTCACATTGTCTCAGTCTTTCCCAGCACTGGGACGCATGAGCTGATGCTGCCCACATTGAAGGCAGGAGACGTTTACTGCAACTCACAGCTGAGAGGTCTCCATTGGCGTATGGTTGGCTGCCACAGCAGAGGCCTGGTGGAGGGAGTTGGCGGGCCTCCCTGGAGGAAACTGGTCATGGCATGAAGCAGGCGTCAGGGAGCAAAAAGAAGCTGGGAACAAGCACACACAGCCTTCCGTGCTACGGCCCAGTAATCCGCACCTTCCAACCATCTCTTATCGACATGAGACATCCAGGGGTTAATCCCCGATCCAATTAACCCCACAAGCCAGCTGTCTTCCAGAGACACGAGGCTTTGGGGGACATTCCAGATTCAAATCATAGAACATAATGAGAGTAAAAAAGAGAAGGTCATTCACAAGGTCAACATTCTTTGGTCACCTGGCCCAGGAATGGCTCTCACTGACCGTGAAAGCCTGCAGGGTTGTTCCCAGCAAGAAGGTGGCTCAGTCGAAAACATGTCCTCAGAAGCACATACCAGCCCCACAGCCGAGTGCGCGGAGGTGCACGTGTGGAGGGAAGACAGGCAGGACCTGTTCACAGAGAACGCTCAGGACCAGAGGCCAAAGCCAACCAGGGTCCATGGACAGGGGCGGAGGCCATACCAGAAGGACCGCAAAGGATCAAGAATGGCCAAGGCAGGAGCCACACCACACAACAAGAAAACAGGTGTTTCATCAGCATGAGTCATGCCCACGATTACATGTGTGCCCTCGGTCCATCTGTCTGTCCTTACAGCAGCCTGTGAGCCATCTACCTCCCTATGACCCTATGCCCATTTTTGTTCAGGTAGCATTTCCATTCTAAGATGGTCTCTGAAACTACCCAAAGGTTCTCAGCAACAGCATCACTGGCATTCTGGGCCAGAGAGGTTGCTGTGGGAGGCCGCCCCGTGCATTCCTGAAAACTTAGTAACATCCCTGACCCACGCCCACCAACTATGACAGCCCAAGTGTCTCCATACAATATTTAATACCCATGGGGACAGTGGGGAGGGGACAGGCAAGTGGGTTCCTGGTTGAGAACCACTGAGCCACATGATCAAGACAGTGAGGGACAAGCCAGTGACAGACACCCTGGCCAATGCTCAGAGCTGGCTACAGAACCAGCATATACAGTCCACTAAGCCAGGCCCAGCAGCACCGACCATAATTCCAACACTCTGGAACGCTGAGAAGGTGGATTCCCAGTTTGAGCCCAGCCTAGGCAACTCAGAACCTTATCCTACTTGAGATCAAAACTAAAAGATGGCTGAGAATGTAACTCGTTACAAAGGACCTGTACTCGATCCCCAGAACCTCCCCCCCACCCCCACACAAGATATATAAGCAAATCGATTGCTATTCAACAAAGGCACAATGGCAATTCAATGAAGAAAAAACACCCTTTTCAATAACTGGAAAGCCGTCGGTAAGAAAAATCTATCTCAAGCTATCTACAGAATGGAAGTCAAAATGGATCACAGAGCTCAGAGGAAAACTGAAGTATTTGATCAATTGGACTTAAGTCAAACCATAAAATCTCTGATCATCAAAAGACACTGCTAAGAAAATGGAAAAAATAAAACAGATGGGTAGAAAATATTTGCAAACCAAAAATCTGATAGGAGAGTCATATCTTATATTTTCTAAAGGCACACAATTCAATAACAAAAACAACTTGAGCTGAGTGTAGTGGTGCATCCTGTAATCCCAGCTCTCTGGGAGGCTGAGGCTGAGGCAGGAGGATCGCAAGGTCAAGTCCTGCCAGGACAACGTATCAACTTCACAAGACCCTGTCTCAAAATGGAAACTAAAAGACCTCAAGTTTTTAAATGAGTGAAAGATTTAAAAATATTCTTCACCCAAGAAGATGTACAGAGGAAAATCAGCACAAAGAAAGAAGCTCAACATTACTAGTCCTTAGGCAGAGATGAATCAAACCCAAGAGGGTAACATTTGCCTATCTACTACAACTGGTTTTACACCTAATGGGCACTGCCAGTGGGAATACAAAACAATACACCCATCTCAGAAAACAGTTCACAGCAACTTAAGTCAAAGTCCAGTTACCAAAGGACCCAGTTACGGGCATCTACAGAATCTACTCAAGTGACGTCAACACCTACGTTCACACAAAAACTTGTGTATGCAAATGATAAACAGGAGCCAGATACCCACAGGCTGGAATATGATTCAGGAAGGAAACGGAACAAACTACTGATACTCAGACGCCACGGCTAAATCTCGAATGCGTTATGCTATGTGGGTCGATCCAGGCTCAAAAGGCCACGGCGTGCAACCCCACTTACGTGGCGTCCCACAGGCCTAACCATGGAGACAAAGCGAAAGGCGCCCCGAAGTGGGCAGTGGTGCCCAGGGGCTCAAGGACGCTCTCTCGCCTACGGTAACAGCTGAATGGCCTTTTCGGTCAGAACTCTCAGAACTCCACACTCACAAAGGCAAGCATACGTCAAACAGTTATGGATGAACAGGACTTCTTTTCAGAATTGTAGAGGAAACTGACCGTGAAGGAACGCGGACGGATAAACGAGTCCCACCCCAGCCGCTGCTCACTTCCCGCCTCCCGGCCTGGCCGCAGCCCCGCGGCTCGTCCCGCGTGGCTCGTCCCGCACCTGCGCGGCCTCGCCCAGGCGCCTGTACCAGGATGTCTGTCCTGCGCTCTCCCTCTCCCCGCCGACCTCGCCCCTCCCTCCGCTCATCTCCCATGCCTGTTTCCTGTTTCCTGCACCACAGCGCGAGCCTGGCCCTTCTCTGCCTTAATTCAGCCCTGGACACGACACCGCCTGCGTCCTTGGTGATTGGCCACGTGACAGCGCAGACGCGGGGTGCGGCGGGGAGAGGGACCGGGGTGGGGGCGGTGGAGCGAACCCCACAGGAAACATGGAGCAAGAACATCACGCCTCAGGCAGAAACCGGGAGGAAGCGCCAGGTCGGGGCCGCCGCTGCGTGCTCATGAGACACGCTGAGTCGCCAGCGCGGCGGTTAAACCCTGGATGGCACGCAGGTCACCACTCCCAGTGTGGTTTAAACCTGAAGCGTCCCCCAGAAGTCTCGTGGGTTCGGAAGGGGACGGATCAAGGAGGACTGCAGCCACCCTGGGACCCATGCCCCAAGACCTCGCCAGCGGCTAGGAGGTGGGGCCCAGCCGGAGGGTCGCCGGGGGCCACCTCGCTTGCTGCGTCCTGGCCGCGTGCAGTGAAGGCTTTCCTCCCGCGGGGCATTGCCACCATCCCGGCCGCACTGCCAGGTCTGTCTTGAAGCCGGCAACCGTTAGGGACCAAGGCCTCTGTAATTGTGAGACACGCTAAACATCTTCAAGTTGCAGGTGTCCGGCATTGTACCCCAGCTAAGGGGCCGCTCTGGGCCGGGCAGAGCTGAGGCCTGGCCACACCCCTTGAGGCGGCCCCCAGTTATTCTAAGGCACTCAGGGGGGTGCAGTATGTCGTCTCTGACCTAGGCGTCATGGACGCACGTTTTATCTCCAAACACCGAGAGATGCTGCGGCTGTCATGTTACTGCCAGTTTCATTCCACGTGCCGAGACTGGTCCTTTGTATGGTTCCCTCTCTCGCGCAGTTTTTGACGTATGTCTTACGGCCCGGATGAGCTGTGTAGTGGTGACTGATCCGTGTGAGGACACCATTGCTGACGGAGCTGTCTGGGGACACCCAGTGATTGATGGTGCTGCTCCGTTCAGCTAGGTGCTCACTGATATCCTGCCTGTGGGCCTGACCTCATGCAAAGCCGTGTCAGCCACTCTACCGACGGCCTGGCGTCTACCCTCAAACCCCGCTCCTCTCCCCTCCTGGGCTTTCACCGCCTCAGCCACAGGCCTGGCCCAACGTGGCCTTTCCCATCTCCACGCACGCTGAAGGCAGCTGGAGAACTTACCGAACCATACTGACTGCTCTTCCTCCACAAATCAATGACCACTAGCCAGGGCTGGTGGCACAGACCTGCAATCCCAGCACTCTGGGAGGCTGAGGCAGGAGGATCAAAAATTCCAGCCCAGGCTGGGCAACTTATCGACTTACCTAAACCCTGCCTCAAAAATCCGAAATTTTAAAAGGGCTGGGATGTAGCTCAGTCCAAAGGTCCTGGGCTCAATCCCCAGTACTGCCACAGAAAAACAGAAAACAAATATACTCCCAACCCCCCAGGACGCTCTGTCACCCGGCCTTGTTGTTGGCATTGCCCTTCTCACCACTTAACACATCCTAGTTTTAGTTATTAACTTTGCTTCCGTTCTGTGCTTCCCCGATTCCCAAGGAAACGCTGCACTCTGACAGGCAACTTTTTCTATTTATTTCCTCCACCATGATATTCCCAGCACCTTTGAAAGTCTCAGTCAAAGTCTGTGGAAACACACAGGATGCTCAATGCTGGGGCCAGGACACACAGATTCATTAATCCCTACGCCTCACAGGGAGGGAGGTGGGGAAGGGCCTGTGTGCCGTCAACGTGCCAGGGCAGTGCCATCTAAGTGTTCATCCAGGGCCTGCTTCACTCCTGGCTTAAATTATCAGTTCTTACAGCAGTGGTCATCAAAGCCTTTTGACATGACTGTCACTTAAAAAATACATTTCACATCACGTGTCCATATGCACAAACGCCGACATATACAGTGGAGACAAAACTTCCTGTGAATACCATTTATTCTGATAACTCTGATTGTTTCCCATTTCTAGAGCTGGGCCTGGTAGTACAAGCCTGTAATTTCAGTACTCCGGGACGCCGAGGCAGGAGGATCTCAAGTTTGAGCCCAACCTGGGCGACTTAGTGACTTAGTGAGGCCCTTTCTCAAGATCAAAAACAGGTTGGGAATGTAGCTCAGTGTGAAGGTCCTGGGTTCAGTCTCCAATACAGAAAAGAAAGAAAAAGACAGACAGGCAGGCTGGCCAGCCAAGTCAAACGTGGACCAGACCCACTGACCCAGGACCACGGAGAGGTCCTAACAAAGGTAGTGTCTGTGTAGACAGAACCCGTGGGTGGGTGAGCTTCTCTCGGGCTTGACGTCGTTCATGAATGTGATGAACAATGACTACAGTGTTGCCGCCTCTCCTGCGCTACCTGGAAATTAGAACCCCGGACCTCCGCAGCCAGGACATCAGGTAGCAAGCCTGGCACTGGCCCATGAAACTGGCATGGCTAACAGTGACTGAGCCTAAACCAAGACCCACCCTCCCTGCAGCACAGAGCCAGAGCCGCCCAAGGCCAGCGCCCAGCGCCATCACCTTGGGCAAGCTCCCCATCTCTCTGAGACCCTTTAACAATCCACATAACGGGGGTCACGTTCATGTCTCAGATGGCAACATGATCATCAAGACACCAGCATCTGGCACTTGAATTATAAAGTGTCAAAAAAAAAAAAAGCACTGATCCACATGGTCCCCAGTGGCCTAACCTGTGAGACCAATGAACAATGATGCCCAAGCACACTGACCAACCACAAACCAATGAATGAGGCCCGAAGAGCTGAGGCTGACGAAGTGCAGTTAGGTTGGAGCATGAGATCCACCGGCCAGTAGTAGGTCTGGACCTCCTTGGCCATGGCAGAAAGTTTTCTATTTATCTGGATGTGAAATGGCCCTAAAAGCGATGGATGGCCAAGCACAGTCAGACAGGAAAGTGCCTGGAGCCTGACTCCCACTGGTCTCCTGGGCTTTGGGGGCTGGGGTGAGAAAGGGAAGGTTCCAGAAGATGCACAAGTCAGAAGTCAGGAGCAAGCGAAGGTCACCTAAAGGGCTTCTTCCTGCTCCTTGGGCTCCTCTCTCCTTTCTGGACCTCATCTCTCTCCTTACCTTCCCTGCAGCCTCCAAACTGGATGGAGGTGCTGTGGGCCTAACGACATTCTTGAATGTGAGGTATGTGACTACAGTGTTGTCACCTCCTCAGTCAGATGGCCACAATTCTCTCTCTTTTTGTTTCCATGTAAACTTTCCTGCCAGCCTGGCCCAGTGGAGTAGGCCTGTATTCCCAGCATTTTGGCAGGCTGAGGCAGGAGGATCACAAGTTCAACCTAGCAACTTGACAAGACTCTATCTCAAAATCAAAAATTTTAAAATGTAATTTTAAATTAAATAGGCTGTATTGCAGCTCAATGCTTGATTCCCAATACCACTGAAGAAAGAAAAGTTAAAGACAGACAGAAAGACTGAAAGACCAACTGACCAACTGACCTTCCTGGCCTGTGTGCCAGTCCTCTATGACATCTACACTTGGTGACTTTCTCTGCCACTGTAGTGCTCTCTCAACAACAGCCCAATCCACATGGGAAATTCCACAGGACAGATGACCTGGTTTCCTCACCACATGAGTAGCAGTGAGGAGCAGGAGAGGAGGAGGAGGGCAGGTCGTTACAGGAGAGACATGAAATCTACCAATCAGATTTTGTCCCATCTCAATATAAAGACAAGCATGTCGTGAGTTCCACTTGCAAGTCACAGCTTCAACATCTATTTTGGGCATCTTGTGTTAGCCATCCGCTCCCCCAGACGGTGTGCATGAGTGGGGCAGTAACATACAGTAACCAAGGCATGAATGCACCCCCAAAACTGTGTAGGTTAGAAACTCACTCTCAAATGTAGCCGTGTGGGGAGGTGTTGGGGACCCAGCTGGCATGAGCACTTGTGTACCACCATGAAAACTAATGTGGGGCTGGGGGGACAGGGCTCAGCAGCTGAGCCCTTTTCAGGAGGCATGGGCCCTGGCTCTGTCACCAGCAAGGCGTACGCAAAGGCGCTGGCAGGCGTGGGTCTGCCACGCTTCCCTCTTCAGCCTGTCTGCACGTAAGGACACATTTGGCCCCTTGCCCTCTGCCTTCCACCATGTGCACGTGAAGACACACAACATGACTCAACTGTTCGATATCAAGTCCCTCCTTCATGGACTGCCCAGCCTCCAGACTGGACAGAGTAGATTTCTATACAACAAACACCTGGGCTCAGGTGGCGGGTACTGTCATAATAACACAAAATGGACTAAGACAACAGCATCTTCAGAAAGTTCCAGAGTATGTATTTTACTCATGAATACTTTGATTCACACCTCAGCAAAAACTTGGCAGCCTTTAAAGAATGATATGTAGACCATTGTACACAGGTGATAGCAAATTCATAATTTGGTTTGTTGCGAATCTTACACTGCCAGTGACGGGCCTAGAAGGCTGGAATTGACTTTGGCTGAGCTCCTTATCCACAGCAAACACCTGGGTGTAATCCCTCCCCCACAGCCAGCTCCAAGACACAATAGGAGGCTACCAAGCACAGATTCAGGAAGGGGTGCAAAGCGGGCACCACAGTGGAGTGCTCTGCCCACTAGTCACTGGGTAGAAAGCACTCCAGGTACAGGTAGTAAGGAAACATAAGAAACCAAGAGTTTATCACCTTTGTTGTCAATATATTTCATTACCAACTTTCAGTATTTAACTTTCAGTGATCTCTGTGTTTAGCAAATAGCCTACAAGAGTCTTAAACTTTACCAATAAATTTCCCACAGGCCAGTGCCAAGTGCTGCCCAATTGCCTGCCAGCACCTCAAACCCTCTTAGGATAAGGCAAGGCATGTCAAGTGCACAGATCAGTATGTGTGCATGAACTTGTGATTACACAAACCCTAATTTTGGTTTGGATCTGTAATGTCCCCCAGAAGCCTCATGCATTTGGATGCTAAGAATTATCTGTGGAATCACGTGCTGTTAGGAGACGGAGCCTGGTCTGGAGGGAGGGATTAGATTTCAGCCATGCGGCAGATTGCAGATTGCAGGCTTGTGAACTGGATTATAGGTGTGTGGTGGGGGGCTTAAACCTGAAAGATGTTAGCTATTGTGGTGTCAGGCCTCCACACCGAGTTCATGTCTCCACGGGCTTGAAGTCACAAAGATGGGAGGCAGGTTGTGAAGAAAAGGAGTTATTGGGAAACCTGCAGAAGGGGAAAGAAAGATAGGGTAAAGCTTCTGCTAGCCAGAAGGAGTATCTGGAAGTGTGGCTTGCCGCGTGGCTCAGTGTCTGGGGGTTTTTATAGTTGAGCTGGGTAAGGGGTTGTCCTATGCTAAGCAGCTTAGCCACTAAAGCCGATTGGTAGGTTCTCCAGACTTAAGCTGCCACTGGAAACCCCCCCCCCCCCCAAGCACCCATCAGGTAGTTCTGAGGAGTGGCAGGGGTGGCAGGAATGGCAAGAGTTAATCCTGCCTTCCAGCATCTTCTCGGTCTCTGGGGAAACTTGAGGAGCTGCCTATAGCCCCAGTGTCTCCTCTCACAAAAGGAGGGGACACTGAGACTGGACTGAGAGGGGCAGGTCACTGGGACGGGACCTGGAAGGGTATGTGCTGTTTCCTGCCTTCCTTCTGGGACCTGATCTGACTTGGCTTCCTGTTTGCAATGCTGTGAGGAACAGGTTCCACCGCAATCTCCGCCATGGTTGCCAGCCACCCAAGAATGGACTGTGACCTTCTGAAACTCGGAGCTAAAGTCCCTGATTTGTGCACGATGGGGATTGAGTCACTGTGACAAAAAAGTAACTAAGACTACCCTCTCTCAGAATGCAAAGATAGCCTGGATTAATTACAGCAAACTCACTGTTCTGAGAGATGCTGAGGATGGAACTCAGGGTCTTTGCACTGAGCGACAACTCCAACCCACTTTCAGTTTTTTAAATTTTGAGACAGGTCTCACTAAATCACTAAATTGCCCAGGTTGAGCCTGACCTTACCATCCTCCTACCTCAGCCCCCCAGAGTGCTAAGATAACAGATCTGTATCATCAGCCCTGCTACTTTTTAAAGGTTTCACCTGGCCCACCTCTTAGCATGTCAATGGGGATTAAATTTTAACATGAGTTTTGGCAGGAGCTTTCAACCCTTGGCAGGATGGCCTTGGGGTATCCGAAATGACCTATTTTCTCTCCTCTCATTCCACCCACCCATCTGCCCCTTAAGTGGTGCTGTTTCTGAGCTCGGGCATTGCCTAGTAGGTGAGCAGGCCACACACCCCAGCTCGGTGGCAAGCTTGGCACAGACTGGTTCCCCAGCCCCACTGTCCCTCTTCCCCCAGGGCTGTGTCTAGCTGCAGCCAAGAGCCCCAGGGTGGACCCAAGGACAGTCCCCGCCCCAGCCTGGGTCATGCATAAACTGAGGAACTGCCTGCATTTCTCATTCTCCCCTGTGCAAATGAGGGAGGCTGAACTGGTGGCGACCAGGGGCTTGCGAGCCCTGCCGCCCTAGATCTGATTCTCATTACCTAGGCATCAGACATGTTCAGCTCGAGCTCTGCCTGCTGTTAATACCAATCCCTACTCTGTGTGCAGCGCCTCACAACTTGTTGCGGATCTAATACGTCCATTTGCTCACAAAACACAATAGCAATAGTCCGCCTAACAGCCCCGTATGCAGTAACCTTCCCAGTCCTCCTGAGAAAAGCACTCCTATAGATGCCTGTGTAAGGAACACCCCTACTCCACTCTGGTCTGTCCCCAGGGCCTTGTCTCTTGTGCACAGGAGCTGCTTGGTTCAAAGTCCTGCACTTCAGGGACTGGTGGACCTTTATCTGCCTAGATATAGAAGCCACATCCTATTATTAAGAGCTTCTAATGACCCTTCAATAGCTAAGTTAAATGGCCATTGTCCACCACAATCCTGTTTGGTTAAGAGACAATTTCGTGGGACTCAACCTGTCCTCATTAGGGCACAGGTCTCACTTCTCACTCTGCTGTGTAACGGTTACTTGCACACCCAGCCAACGACGTGGCCCTGGTTGTTTTTCTGTTGCTGGGACACAATACCAACAGCCATAACTTAAGGGAGGAAAGGTTTATTTTAGCTCACATTTTCAGAAAGTCTCAATCCATTTATGTGTGGCCAGCAAGGACGGGAAGGGTTTCATGGCAAACAGTTGCTTATGGTACCACAAGAGAAGAATCAAAGGCTTCCAGAAAAACCTGGGGCAAGAGTTCACATCCTTCCAGGCCACAGGCCTGTAATCTACCATGTCAGCAGTCCACCCCTGCTGACCAGGCCCCACCTCTCAACAGCACCAGAAATCTTAACATGAAAATCCCTGAGGCTACTGGGGGATATTCCAGATCCAAACCATAACAAACACACAGATTCTTAAATTAGCACAGGGTCTCTTGAGCAGGGAATGTGATGAGATGGGGCCTTGGTGAAACATACATGTCTGTATATTAAGCAAATTTCCCATTCATTTTGGTACCTGATGTCTAAAGACCATGTTTTGAGACTATCACTCTCTAAACAATTCAGAAGTTTGAGTTCAGCCTAGGCAACTTCGCAACTTGGTGAGACTCTGTCTAGAAATCACAAAAAGGGAGAGGCTGGGAAAGTAGCTCCATGTGAAAGCACTGGGTTCGATCCCCAGTATCAAAAAGTAAAGCAAAACAAAACTAAATTTACATGTCACAAGGAATTTAGCCAAAAAGAAACAGATGCACAAATGAACTGAGAGTCCAAAAAATAAGCCATTTACAGTTAATTGATTTTCAGAAAGGCGGCCACAAAGTCAGGATGCAAACAGTCCTTCAGCAAACGGTGCCGGACAGCACGGGATAAGGTCAGACTCCGCCCTGCAGCACATGCAGAGCCCACTCGGAATGACTCAAGGCCCAAAAGTGAGAGCACACGCACATGCTCGTGCACACATGAAATGACAGACATGTCCCCCTTCTTGACCTCTAACTAGAAAACAGTTGGGTTTTTGTTTTTTGTAACTTCTTGAGATAGGGTCTCATTCTGTAGCCTAGGCAGCCCTGAACTTACTATGCAGCCCAGGATGGCCTCAAACTCATAACAATCCTTCTGCCTCAGTCTCCCAAGTGCCCAGATTACAGGCCCTAATTTTTATGTGGTGCTGGCCGATCAAACACACGACCTTTCTCACACAAGGCAAGCGCTCTAATAGCTGAGCTCCACCCCAGCTCCTAGAATGCGGTTTGTTAGTTGCCATGTTGAAAGCACAAATAATGAAGCTGACACACTGAGCGTCATTGGATCATTAATGGGCAGGCCTTCGTGAGAACCATTTTGGAGGAAAGACGGAGGAGAAAGGTAACAGGGTTGGGTATAGTAGCGGCGCATCCTAGAAGGAAGTGAGAGATGGTCAGCAAGACCCCCAAGAGCCAGATGCCGTGGTGAGAAAACACAGCTGTGGGGTGAGGAGCTGGTGAACAAAAATGTGCTGTGTCCTGACCTGGCCCCACCCGTGCAGTCTCTCTACTCCGAAGCCACTGAAAGAAACGTGGTTCTGTAACGACGTGCTGTAAGACACACACATACGTGTGTATCTTCTCATTTGGATTTACACACACGTGTGCGTGCACATACTAAAAAAGAAATAACAAAAGGTACAGAAAAAAAATCTACAGACGGAGGCTGAAATAGCTCAGCAGTACCCAAGTTCGATTCCCCAGCACCCCATAACCTGGTCTTGGTAGTGTACACCTGTAATTTCAGTACTCAGGAGGATTGCCATGAATTCAAAGCCAGTCTGGGCTACATGAGCTCAGAACCAGCCTGGACTACAGAGTGAGACCCTGTCTCAAAAAAAAAATTATATATATATGAGGTCTCTGATTAGGGAATTATCATTTTTATTTTCTTAATATTTTTAAATTATAGAAAACTTAATGAAAATAAATTCAAGGAATGATTTACGTTCCTAGCATGTGGAAGATTAGCTCCCCACTCCCTTCCTTCACTTGCTACCATAAGCGTCCTTCCTGGGTCTAGACGGGACAGGTGAGCCCAACTTCCCGAAGAAAAACCGCTTCCACAGACGCAGCTGAGCTGGGTCTGACTCTGACACAAACTGCTGCCGGCAGGCATTCTTCTCCCCATTTCCCAGGGCCCCGGCTCCTTGCAGGCTCTGCCCTTCCCTGGGGGGCGGCCGGGCAAGTGGCCAGGGCCTGGCGGAGTCCCCAGGGCGGTGCGGCAGAAGCTTCCAGAGCAGAGTCTGTGACAGGGAAGGGGGCCTGGGGACCACCGGACAGCAGGCTTCCTGGCTGCTCATCAGCTGATCCCCCCCCCCCCCCCCCCCCCCCCCCCCCCCCCCCCCCCCCGCACCACCACCACCAGCGAGGGTCAGGGACAGAAACCACGCGAGGGCTGTCCCGCCCCACCTCTTCAGAACGAGATCTGCGTGGCTCCGACTCACGCACCTCCTCTTACACGGACGGCTCCTCCCTCAGTGACAAGCCCCCCGTCCCCGCCAGGCTGGACGTTTTCACAGAGTGGCCCCACGCACGCCCCTCCGTGGCCCTTGAACCCCCGTGCACATCACTGCTGACCCTGAATTTACCCGTGTCGCCTTCCCGGGAGCCCTGGGAGGCAGGAGCCCTCGGAAACTGTGACTGGCCCCTCAGCCAAGGGGGCTCACAAGCAAAGGAACCCCAGGAAAAACAAAAGGAAACCCGGCTCACGTTCCCGTCCTCAGCCGGGAGGATCTAAACCCCATTCATGAGACGCTGCCTCTTAATGACAGGTTTTTAAATTGAAGATTGAGAGGTTGGGAGTGTAACTCGGTGGTCAGAGCACCTGCCTAGGAGGCACAGGGCTGAGGTCAGCACTGGCCCCCGCACTCTGGAGGCTGGGGCAGGAGGGTTGCTCTAAGTTTGAAGCCAGCCTGGGCTGTATAATGAGCTCAGGACCAGCCTGGACTAGAGAGAAAGACCCTGTCTCCAAAATAAGTAAATATACAAATAAATAAAGTTGAAGAATGAATCCAGGAACTTTGCATTGAAGCACAGTCTTATCTCTTTTTCATTGTGAGACAGGGTCTTCATAAGCCAACAAATTGCTATGCTGGGCTCTAACTCACCATCTTCCTGCCTCAGCCTCCCGGAGCACCGAAATCATAGGCCTATGGCACGGCGCCCTGCCTCTTTCTAACAAATTTAACCCACATGCAGCACGGACAACATCCTGACAGACGGGGATGGTGGCATGTATGTCATCAGTACCACAAGGCACAACTGTCTTAGCACTTAACACAACTGATTCTACCACTTCAGTTCCTCTTGCCTTTTCACCGGTGAAATAAATCCCAGCACCAGCCAGCGACAAACCTTCATTATTAAGGTGCACTTGGAATTCACAAATGTACTTTGCAGACACAGAGTTCAAAAGAGGACTTTATTTCAGTCTTTACCTGTGCCTACTAGTTATTATGCTTTGGAAAATGGCCCTTCACATGCATATAACAGGTCTAAGGCTCCAGAAAAGAGCTGCGCATGTGCACACACACATGCGTGTATGTGTGTGTGGTTCATTCTCTGGAGCCTACAACTTAGGAGAATCCATCTGGCTGGTTGCTCCATGATGGAGTTTATTTTTATTACTTATTTTGAGGCTGGGCCTAAGCTCACAATGTAGCCTGGACTAACCTTGGACTCATGGCAATCCTCCTGCCTCAGCCTCCTGAGAGCTGGGATTAGAGGCACACACCACCACAGCAGCCTAGTCTTCATTTAATAGGACAATAAGATTCTAGTGAGGAGTCGGGGGAGCTGAGGATGGAAAGTTGGGATACGGAGATACAGGCTTATGATTTCCAGAAAGGATCTGGCTTAAGCCCAAAGTGTCTGCACCACAAAAGGCTTGATTCTGAATCTAACAGGCATGTCCCTTGGATGCTAGGAATTACATTCCTCAGTGCCCAGGTAATCATTTATTCATTATTTATTACTTTTTTGCAGCAGGTGGAACTCAGGGCCTTCACATTGCATTATATCCACAGCCAATTCTAGGTTTTGATTTTGGGACAGGGTCTTGCTAAATTGCCCGGGCTGGATGTGAACTTGCAATCCTCCCTCCTCAGCCACCCAGAGTGCTGGGATTACAGGCCTGTGGCCCTGGGTTGGGCAAAGCATGACCATTTACAAACAAAGGGCGATCCACGTGACCCCAGCACTGCGGTGTAGGGAGGTCTCTGCGCTGGGTGGTGGCAGCAGGACTGGGAACTGCAGCCCAGTCCACAGGTCAGACCAGCCCCTGGCCTTAGAGGGGTGGGCCGGGCTGAAAAGAGAGCTGTCTCCCCTCAGGTCTGGAATAATGACTGCGCTGGGAGCTGCCTGCACCACTGCGGGAGTGTAGATACTGTAAGGAGCTTAGATCAAACTTGATTTTTAAAGCAGTATCTAATTGCATGCCCAGGGCGTCTGGAGAGGTCGTGGGCAGAGAGGGGAGGGAGTGCCCGAAACGGAGCTGAGAAAGGCTTAGGAAGCATGGACAGTGCATCCCATGGCACGGCGACTCTCAGCCTTTGTGCCACCAGCAGAGGGGACGAAGCCATTCCCAAGTCCTCCTAGCCACCTCTGTGCTCTGACCCCCCGCCTCCCCTGGCTTCCCTGGGCACTGTACAGACTTTCTGTGATGGACAACAGGCAGTCCAAGTCCTCCACGGAAAATAAGGTACTTGAACAAACAGACCAGGGTTTTAATGAGAACCGGTGGGAGCTGGCCCATGGCGTGTGCCTATATCCCAGTGTTCTGGGAGGCTGAGACAAAAGGGTTACGAATAAAGAAAGGCTCAGCTCAGGGAAATTAGTGACTCAGCAGGACATAAAAAATAAAAAAGGGGTTGGGGACATGGCTCTGTGTGAAGGCTCGGGATTAGGTCTCTAGTATCACCAACCAACCAACCACTGGGGGAAGGCCAGAAACCAGGCTCAGAGAATAGGGAAGCGCTGGAGTGTGGGAGTCCAGCCAGCCAAAGGGTCTAGAGGCATCTGCGCGCTGCTCTGCTGCGGGAAATGGCGTGAGCAATGTGGGCCCAGTCCCAAGCCCTGGCTGCGACAAGCTCCGCCTCACACAAGGTTGTCTCCCCAGAGAGAAGATGCTCGGCTGCCAACAGCAGGAACGACCACTCCAGGACCACTGTTCAAGGCTCTGGAGCCTTAAGTTTGAAAGAAATCCTTGGGACCATGACACGGTCATCAAGGCCAACCTCCCCAGAGGCGGTGAGTGCAAGGCGGCCTTACCCAGCTCAACTGCCGGGACAAAGCAGCTGCGGCCGCCTGTTGAGTCCTCACCTCTATCCTAGGGACGCTAAAAGGCAGAGAACATTCCTGCTCTCTGGGCCCATTAGTGCAGGCCTGTCATCCCAGTCCTCCTGGGAAGCTGAGGCAGGAGGATCACATGCTCCCGCCCAACCTAGGTAACTCAGCAACTTAGTGAGACTCTGTCTCAAAGTCAAAGAAGAGAAAAACCCAAGCCTGGCGGGGGATGTAGCTCAATGTGAAGGCCCTAAGTCTGATCCCAGTACCAAAGACATGCACACACACCCTCTCAGTAGAACTGGGCACTGGCTTTGTTTAATCTTGAGCTGTGATTCTATTCAAACTGTGTTAAAACATCGTGGTTTGCTATCGTTAAAGCAGAAACCCAATTTTCTCCTGACATTTTCCATCCACCAATCTCCTTGCTGAGTTTTTATTATTTATTTATTTTTATTTTCTTGGCTTCTGCTAGAAAGTCTTTTGCTAAAATGACTCTGCCTGTTCCACTACGGACAACATGCCATTCTTGCCCAGGGGTGCACTGGTCTAGACCAGGCTCACCCCAGGCCCTTATGTGACTGGCTCTGAGAAAGAAAAAAAACCTCTGCATTATCCCAGGCATACGTTAACAACACGTGCTCAGGGGTGTGAGTCGAAGTGACATGTCCCTGTACAAATCTGCTGAACTCTCTCGGTCCCCACGTCCATTCCACACTGCAGGAGCCCTATCATTGAGCCTTGTTTTACTTAGTCACTTCAAGAAACATAAACCAGCTTTATTTCGTGACTGCTTCAAAGGCCATCAAGCCCAGGACATTCCCGGAGCGCGGCTGTATCGGGGTTGCTTAGAGGAGCGTGTCTACTTTAATTCATGCTCTTAAGCTAGTCAACTACAGTCTTGGGAGAACAGCAAGCCAGGCCTGGTGGCGCAGGGCTGTAATCCCAGTTGACCGAGACAGTATGACGGCTAAACAGCAAGCCAGGCCTGGTGGCGCAGGTCTGTAATCCCAGTTGACCGAGACAGTATGACGGTTCGCAGCAGCCCAGCCTGGACAACTCAGCAACGGGACAAAACCTGGTCTCAGAAATCAACACTGAAAATGGGCTGGAATGGTAGCGGAGCAGGAGGCCCTGGGCCCGATCCCCAGCACCACACCCACACAGACATTAGGAGAGGCCCACCCGTGGCACACAGGACAAGGCCACACCACCTCTCCGTGATTTCCAGATTTGCTTTTTCACAGGTTGCATCTCTTCACGGGTGGCGGTGCCTTTTCTTTCTCGGGAACACACGGGATGACACACTCTCAACGTGGCACCTTACGTCTGGAAAAATGCGGCATGGCAGCTACTTGGTCAACCAGAAATTAGTGATTTGCGATGGGGTGGAATACGCTGTAGCCATTTCCCTACTTAACATTTGCATAAGGGAAAAAAGATTTTCCATCACATCTGATAAAGAGCCCGAGGACAGTCCTTTAGGTCACTACATAGTGACCAGTGTACACTGTAGGAATGGGCCAGGGCCCCAAAAGCTCTTTGACGCTTTACTATATACTAGAGAAACAGATTCGGTAACATGTTGTCCTCAAAGGTGACCTCAGCTAACCAAAGAAAAGTTGGTTCTACAATGTGACTGGATTGACAGACTCCGCAGGGTCCCCGCCTGCGCTGTCTCCGCCTCCACCAGTGCCAGTGAAGATTTAAATATCAATGCATGAGGATGGTCCACCCCAACTGCTGGCACTGTGCATGCCCAGATCTCCCCACTTGACCAAAGCCACCCCAAGGATCCAGAAGATGGCACCAACATCCGGAAGACAACGTTTGGCTGGATCCGAGACAAGAGGCTGGCTCCACAGCTTTGGAGCCTGATGAACACGTCTGGGGGACTGAACTTACACTGCACGGTCACAGGTCATCTCATTCTGGGGGCACGTTCTGATAACTGTCGTTAGGCTGTTGAGCAGACAGCATAGCATATGCTTACCCAAATTAAGATAGCTGCTGACATTAATTAGCTCTCTATAGATTTTATTTTTGTGGTGCTAGCGATTGAACCCCAGGCCTTCACACTAATCTATGCTCCCAGCATTTTTTAAATTTTTTGATTCTGAGATAGGGATTCGCTATCTCCAGCTCTCAGGCTAGGCTTGAACTTGCTATCTTCCTGCCTCACCCTACCCGGCTGCTGAGATTACAGGTGCCACTGGGCTCAGCGTCTAGAAAATCTTCTGTGTGGCCCAATCACTGATGGAAATGTCACTGTGCACAGCTACACAGCATGACCTAGTAAAGAATTGTAAAAACTGTCATTTACTGAGCAATTCCCACCACCAACATTTCTCTCACCCACATCTTGTACCTTTTAGTCTTTCTAGTGAGTGTGAAGGGCATGTGGGTCAGGGCAGGACGTGGCTTCCCCGTGATCTCCGTGCTGTCAGGGGAGAGCTAGGACCGCCCCTGGCCCAACACCCAGGCTGCTGTGCTCTGAACTAGGGCCCGAAACTAGACAGTACATACACACTTGCAGATTACCGACTGCGACTCAGTTCTGGTACAAGAGGATCATTGGCAGGAAAGAGCAGTCCCAATAGGCTGGTCAGGGAGCATAGGAGCTCTGCCACACTTCCCGTTCTCAAGGGCACCACAGGCCGGTCAGGGAGCACAGGAGCTCAGCCACACTGCCTGTTCTCAGCTCATCAGGGAGGATGGGAGCTCTGCCACACTGCCTGTTCTCACTCAAGAGCATCCCACCCACAGGATCTTATGTCCCCGGCAGATGCCCTCCAACCCAGCACCAGAGCTGCAGGTAGCCCTAAGGGCCGAAGAGGGGGCTATATGAGTGCTAAGTACAGACTAGGTAAACACTAGGGGGAGGGGGAAGGTCAGCCTCCAGGACTGGGCCCCTTGCTTCTCACTTCTCACTCACAGGCCTTACTCCCAGCCTCACCCACCCCTCAATCCCAGAAGCTGCAGGGAAGTCTCTTTTTGACTCTATTTGAAAACCTTGGAATCCAGACACATGAACCAAACCTCTTGGGTCCTACCTTAAGACGCCCATTGTGTCCTTGCAGATACCCAGGGGCCTAACGGCAGAGCAGTGGTCCTGAGGCAGGGGTGTAAGTCAACCTCCGGATGACTGTCAGACTATCCAGAGCAGGGTTCAAGCAAAGGGGGAGTTATGCCAGTTCAATTTAACAGGTGTACCTTGCTTAGACATAATCGGGTATATACTAAGAATTTTTACAATTCAGCATAGATGTAATATTCCAAATTTCTTTTCTATGGTGCAAATGGTGTGTGTTCACTGCGGAAAATCTGGACAGTGATGAATAAAATTAAAATTGCTTTTTAAAAAAAATCGAGAGACAACTTCGGACAAATTATTGGTGACTCTCTTTGCAACAGCCCACCCACTTATCCGCCCCTAGCAAACGAAGCCTCGCCTCCCCGTCCTGCTGCACTGTGGCCCTTACCCAGATCTCCCCAAGGGTAGGACCTTGAGTCTCAATTATAAAAGGAAATGCTTTGCTCGAGTAGCTACAACAGAAGAGGCACCTGGCATGTGCCAACATGGACGTACTTGTGTCTGTGATAAGCTGCCTTTGGAAACGAGGACCCAAGTAACAACTCAGACCTTATCTTTCTGAGTAAAAAGCTTCAGTCTCTCCATTTTCATCCAGCACTTTATGCAAGAAGGCAAAAGCAGGAATGAAATTCAAACGGGCGAGCAGAGTGGGCGCATCACGGGCGGTGCATCATGGGCAGCGAGCAGGCGCTGGCACACCAAGCACTCCTGGCGTGGGAAGACACGCTTCCCTCCACCTTTACTTGGCTCTCCCAGGGAGCCGGGTGTGATTACTCAACTAAAAATTAACCCCACAGAGGATTCTGTACCCAGAGATACTCCTTCCGTTAAAAAAAAAAAAAAGTGACTTGTAATCTTTTTATGTCAACTCTGACTCTACACCTCTACTATCCATCAGAGCTCCAGAAAATGACCAGGTTGGAAAGTCTCGGACTTAGGAAGAAAGAAAGGGCCAGCAGGAGCCAGCATGCTGGCTGCATGGCTGAGGCTGGCCACTCTCCTCACCATATATAAAGTGTGGCCAGGCTGGGAGCCCAGGTGAAACCTTAGCCACACCCAAGGGGTACCAGAAAAGCAACAGAAAAAGATTAAATTCTTCCTAAGAAGGGGCAGGGGCAACTCAGAAGAAAGTGTCAATCTCCCAACAGTGCTGTCATAGGCACATGGCTGTATCTCTCCTTAAAAATGTCAAATTCATGAAACAAAGAAATCTGCTTTGCTTGTGACACCTCCAGGTGCAATGAACAGTTAGCCTGACACCCCTGTGTTCACACTGCCCCATCTCACTCCACATGGTTCTAGGGGAACTGGCAATTCTACCCTCTCCCTGAGGATTGGGTGCCTGAGGCACATTGGCCAACCTCGGGGCTGCATAGCCATGGCCAAGGTCCCTGGTCCAATCAATGAGTATGTCACCATTAAGTGCATTAAGTCTTCAAGGGGCTGCACGTGAGGGTACCAGGAGAGTGGGCACCTCTGCTCCATCTCTGGGCTTCTGTGCTCATCTCCAAGTTCTTGAGGGCAGGAAGTGTGACTGGGTCTGGCAAGCATCAGCGGGAAAGCTGGGAATCCATTATGCTACTAGTGGCCACGGGGATTCTTTACTTTTGCTTTTATCTGATCTCTCTGGGCACAGACCTCCTCCGCTTGGTACTCACGACCATCTCCCAGGCCACTCCACTTTCTAGTTCTAACATCTAAGAAGCCGCTTCAGTTCATTTAGATCAGTTGTTCACAGACGCTTTGGTCTCAGGAAAGAAAAGTTGATACTTTCAACAACTATTGAGGAATCAAAGATTTTATTTACACTGAGCTCTTTTCAATCAGTATTTACCATCTTTAAGATCTATAGATTCATTGTGAGTTTCCCATTGCAATAAACCAAAAATATGTTCACACGGATCTTTTTATAAAAATTCCCTATCTTTTTCAAAAATGGGCTTCAGCAGTAGAATTGCTTTAAATCTTCACAAATCTGTTATATAGCCAGTTTACTAGAGGATGGCTGGGATTCAGGTTTCCAACCAATATGGAATAGCAAGAACTGTATTTACTCTTCTGTTTGGAGCAACCTAGAAACTAAATGTAATATATGAAATGACAGGTCTAGAAACAGTGGGCAGTGGTGGACAGGGTCTCTGTCTCACAGGATAGGATGTGCCCTGCAATTCCATGCAGCGGTGCCAGGAGGGGGACCCTGTAAAGATGTAGAGGTGAGATGTGGGCAAGCCAGACTGGACAGGACAGCAAAAAGGGGGACAGATCGCTCGAGCCCTCTGAGTTCTAAGAATGAATCAGTGAATCTATAGAAGGAAAATTCCTAATGCAAAAGCTACCTGAAAAGATGAGAATGTGCACATGAGGTTGAAAATAGTGTCGATTCCCACAAAACACACCTGAAAACTACATATTTCAAGGGGCAGGAGGTAAAGTACCCAGTAGAGTAGCCTCGGTCCCTGGGAGCAATTAACTTGGAATGTACCACGAATGCACAGCTCTGGCCCTGTTTTCCAAAACCCCTAAAATGAAAAACCCCTAAGAATCTTTCTCAGTAACTCAAACATGTCCCAGAACAAAGTTCAAAGACATTTTATGAGAATACAAAAATAGCCAGGACCTAACAAGGCCAAATTCTGTGTGTGATATTCATAAGTGGTCCCCAAGCATACAGAAAAGTGGGAAAATGCCCCCAAGACAGGGAGAAATAGCCATCAACTGAAACAGAGCTGGGAACTCCACAGATACCAGAATTAGCAGGAGATAATGGCAAAGTAATGAGTGCATGTGTTCAAGAGACAAGCTGAAAGACATATCAGGTCGAGCAGAGACTTAAGGACTCGGTTCCAAACATAAAAGCAACAGTTTCAGAGATCAGAAAGCCAGCGGGAGCCGTGGTGAACAGGATTCGAAAACAAAAGGTTGGGAAACTTGGACACAGCGTCTTAGCGCTATAGTGAGGCACAGAAGAAAAAAGCCTGATGGGGGCGGGGGGGGGGGGGGGGG